>JAJHJA010000384.1:0-111477 GCA_021202915.1 Heliconius himera | reverse complement strand
TTAACTGTGGTTTTTTAAGCTTCACGCTATATCCCCCATAGTAGGGCAGGCAGATGGAATGTGAGAATCTAAAGTTAAAATCCACCGTTACTATCAATAGAGATCTATAGATTGTAAATTCTATATTTTGTTATTATGTATATAAAAAGATAGAATATGTTAAGATTAATTGTGATTTTTAACAAATAAAACCGATGTATTCAATTTCAACTGGATACCATAATCAGAACCTAATCAAACTTTCATCAAACAACCCTTGAAGTGTATCCTTTCCAATAAAAAAAATCTTTGTAATAAATTAATCATCAAAATCGGTTGGAATGAAAATTTAAGACTTATGTGATTTTCTCATGAATACCATAGTCAGAAATGGACCAAACTAAAATAGGATCACACAGAAGCACTAGCTTTTAAAAACAAAAAAAAACATTTAAAATTAGTTCACCTAGTCAAAGTTAAGGTAATAAACATTAAAAAAATATAGTCAAATTGATAACCTCCTCCTTTTTCAAAAGAAAGTCAGATAAATTAGACCTCTATTTTCATTTGCGGAATATAACCGAAGCTCTCCTTATAACAGCAGTGTAGAATGAAATTTCTGTAAATTCTATCTTATTATAATAATATTTTGAATGAAAAATATTCAACTAATTGAAATATATACACATATATATTCTAAATATCATTTGTAGCTTAAAGTATTAAAGTACTTAAATATAATTGTTGAATTTTCCCCCACACTTAGAAAGCAATGTGGCCGATTTCAAAATCCATAAAAGAAAAAAATATTCAAAGCAAAATTAAAATTAGTAAGCAAGTATAGGCGGATTGGACCAAAAATGGTAACAATATTACAGGAAGTACTTTTGCTATTGCCTTTGAAAGCTGTGTAAGCTTATGATGCATGAATTTGTGCTTCGTTGGATAATATTACTTCTCGTATAAATACGACTTTGTTTGCCACTTATAAATAAAATCAGCTTCACGCTGTATCCCGCACTCAGCAGAGTAGGCAGAGGGAACTTAGTGTTAAGACACTCCGTTCCTCTCTCTCCGCCGAATTCTGAAGGCATTGCGTGTTGAGTGGTAAAATTCAACGCCGCGCTTTGAAACGACACCAGAGTGAAAAAATGAAAATATTAGTTTAAGTAAATAATTAATCCTCAAATGGGGATCGACCCACTACCACTTTGTGCCATTGCACCAGGACCTCTATAAACTTATAAAATTATGTTTTCTTAATAACATTGTATTTTTGGGTTTAGTTTTTTCACAAATGACAGGGGAGTCAGAAGGAACGTGGTGTTAAGACGGTCCGTTCAAATACAATCCTTTTCAAATCTATTCTATATTATATTATCTAATAATTTATTACCTTTTAAATTAGAAAAAAATAAATATAATACACTTATACTAATTAAACATATCTTTTAAATATTTACACACTATTTAAGAAAGTGGTTAGAGTTACGATTGGAGTAGTCTTACAATCTATTTTTAAACAATCTTTTGTTTAGTCCACTTTTTCGACGTCAAAAGTCACCTCTGTTAATTAATAAAATTATGAATTTGTAACAGAAATAACGTTATATTTACTGTTATTATTAGTTCGTGTTAATGAGTATTTGGCATAAACATTTAAATATTAAAATAAAATATTTAAATAAATCAACTGCGCCACGACTGGCCTCATTTATTTATAAAAAATGATAAAAGAAATAAATTGCCTTAGTTTTATATGGAAACAAAAATTATAATATTTATGGATACACCGACTTGAAGTAACAAAGTTACTAAAGTCTTCACTTTTGAGTTTGATATGTGACTATATGTTTATTTCATAGAAATAATTTTACGTATGAATACAAGTGAAATGAAAATGTTATATTAGTAAAATAAATATTTTTCATTGAAAAGAAAATATTATAATTTAAGATTAACATGAAACTCTCCTGACTTTACGTATACCTAGGGATGCTTATGAACATTCAACACGTAAGGGACAGTTTAATGCCTGTTGCATTTCATGATTATTTTTATTCATGTTTTATACCTGTACAATAATGTTTGTGTTTTACCACTTATCTCAAAGACATTTTAATCAATTAATTAGCATCATGTTGTATCCCGCATATAACAGGGTAGTGAGAAGGAACCTAGTGTTACAAAGCATTGGGTGTTGAGTGTCGGATTTTAACGCCGGACTTTTGCCTTGGTGCTAGAGCCTATTGCTAGAGCTATTTGTTAATATTCTCATTTCTTTAATGAGAATATTAACAAATAATAATTCATTCCTCTAGTGGGCGTCGAACCTTAAGCCGTCGCGTTACAGTCACAAACGCAGTACCCGAGTACCACGACAGCCTCTAGGCTCTTTTAAATTTATTTAAAGTTATTCGATATTGTACTAAATGTAAATAAATATGAAAAAATATCGTGAGACATGTCACACTGAGTGAGTGTTTCTGTGATTCCTCCAGCTGGAATTCAAGTCCGTAACCTGCAAGTGCTATTGGAAGATCTAACATATCCCATTACACATCGATTACTATTATAAAAAATGTTGGTAAAAATAAGTAAGTACCATTTTTTATTGGTAAAATAGAAAAATATTATCATATTATACACTAACTAAGTGTGCCCATTTTCCCCTTTTAAAATAACACTTATATTAAATGGATATTAATATACATTCATACTTAATATGATTTAGTAATTGAAAGAAAGCTTACAGAGTACTGTCGCTTTATAGCTTTCTCCAAATTTATTTTAAAAGTTATCTTAAAAGAAAGTATTTTAACATACAATCTCAGTAATATCTATATGTTTCATTTCTACATAGATGATGAAATACTTCGCTTATTCGATGTTTTTATTTATATAATGTTTAAAATTTATTTATATAAACATGGTATAGTAGCTACTATATAGTACTTACCAATATTTTTATGCCCTGCGGCGGGTTCTTAGGTTTTTACGTGACCTTTTTTCAGTATCATCGATACTGTAACAGTCAAGCGAGGTTTCCTCCTGCCTGTCTTACCTCTCACTCTTACTTCATAAATATTTTTTGCTATTCTTTTGTCACTCAATCTCTTGTGCCCAAATCACTTTGGCACGTTCTTTTTCGTTGTAACTGTGACATCCTCGCTAGAACCTATCATTCTTTTTTGGAGATTGTAGAAAAAAAATGAGGCCGGTCGTGGCGCAGAGGCACAAAGTGTGACTGTAAAATCGACTGGTTGTGGGTTCGATCTCCACTCGAGTAAGTGAAATATTTATTTACATTTATATTTTCAGTTCTTCGCTCTGGTGTCGAGGCAAAGCGCGGCGTTGAGTTCCGCCACTCAGCACGCAATGCCTCCAGAATTGGGTGGAAAGTGGGGAACGGAGTGTCTTAACATTAGGTTCCCTCTGCCTACCCTGCTGTGTGCGGGATACAGTGTGAAGCTGATTTATTTTTATTTTTTTTTGAAAAAAAAAATATCAAATAAAACATAAAAAAATAGAGATTTCATTGTAACAATATAAAGTTTATAATAATAGTTTCTTCATTTCAGTACACCGGCAATTATAACTTCGTATAATAGGCATAATGAATGTTGGCAACACACACCATACTACATTGTCTAACGACGCCGTATTTAATGCGAACGAGTTAACATTTAAAGAAACTTGTCTACGTAACATTAATTATTAACAATTATATTTAACAAGTCATAAAAGAAACAAAATAAGCTAAGATTATTTATTGAAAATGATTACTGTCACTCAGAAACTGTATGTCGTTGAAAATTAAAGTTAAATACGAAAATTATAGTTATATAAGTCTCTTCCTCTCTTGGAAATTATGTATACTTTATTATAATATTTATTATGTAGTGACCATTAGAAGGGAATTACTTTTTCTATATCACTTCATATATTGCTTTTTTCGATGAGTTTAAAAAGAACTCTACATTTATAGCCGTAGTTATGTTCTATCATTTTCGATAGATAAGAAAATTATGAGATTTAGGGCAAGTTTCACCGGCTACGAATAAAGTTTCCACTAGTTATCTGATACTTATTAAGGCTACTGATAGGTTTTCCCGTTTCACCATAAAACTCTAATAATCGATCTGGTATACAATTATCAATCGGTTAATTAAAACGACAAAAATATTTTTTGCGTTTCATTACTACATCGTAAATGATGTCATACTTCATTTGAATTTTTTAATTCAAGGAATACATTTTGTTCAAAACAATCCAAGTAAAAGTAATAAATTATACTAGTTTATTCTTGAAACATAAAAATAATATTGTGTCCAAACCATCTGACCACATTTTTCTTCACTAGTATCTGCCATTCTGTTTATCTCTTCATTGCGGATGCTGTCAGCTAAACCAATTACATACATCCTACGAAGCCAAGACGAGACAGCCAAACCAAACGACAAGCCAAGCCTAAGACAGCCAAACGTGCAGCTGTGCTGACGTTTCACTGTCTTATCAATGTAGCTAAGGCACCGTTAATGCTGTAACCGCCAACAATACGCCTTTCCACGTCGACTTCGTATCTTCCATCTCTACCAGGCATATTCACATTCCAAATATTCCACTTCATTCACTTGTTCCGATATCTTTCCTACTTATTTACTTTCTTTATTTTTTTTTTCAAATATTTCAACCTTTATTTTACTTAATCAGGAAATCATTAGTAACTACGTCAAACAGTATGTCCCAATATAATTAATATTAAAAAGTAATATAAATAATTGTTAAAGTTCTCTAAGAACGTCGATGACTGCCATTATTAGTTATGAGGTCGCCTCGATTGCAGCGATCGTCACGTTAATGATATAGCTGATAATGTCATTGCGGAGAGAGAATGTGAAGTCGATGTCTTATTCATAAAATACTTCAATCGGTATAACCATAAAATTCTTGTTTGGTTGATTTTCTTCTTTTTTATGTTATTTAATTTTCATTACTCCTTGTCTGTTATATTCAAACTTAATTAAATTCGTATCGGAAATTTATTGTGTATTTTAGCGAAATTGGGAATTAAGTTTGTTTATTTTTTTTCGAAATTTATCATTTTATATTCGTATTTATAATAGACTTTTAAATTTGTAAGATATTATACAAGTCCTTAACGCTAGGAAAGCAATAGGGGTGACCCGTCACCCCACTACTTGATAAAAGTGTCAATATTTTTGTTGGTGTTTTTGGTATTCTATCAAACTTTCTACGATCTTTTTTCTTATTAGAATGTATGCAATCATTCGCTTGCATGTACATGTTTTGGTAAGTTGCTGTTTTTATGTTACTAACATTACGTTACCTTTTGCGTAAGTATTTTTTTATAATATTATAATAATTGCTTGTCTTTTTAAGGCTTAGATTTTAAATAACCAGATTCAAGATTACTTGCAAAGATCAGGTATTTCAAAATATTAGCGTTATGATGTCGTTGGAGTTCAAATTCTCCACGAGAGCAGTCCTGAAGATGAACCTCCTGCGAAATAACTAAACAGGAAAGATGTGCACTATGTCCATGTAAACAATAAAAAAATCTAAACGTCTACAGCCCGCTTGCTCTGAACACCATATAGATATTTACTTGAACTGCCTTCAACCCAAAAAAAATCATATAAAATTATATAATAATTAATATTATTTCTAAGTTCAAAATTGTATAAGTGATTGATCTCATAACAAATATCTTTCATTTTCTTACACACTGCTGTTTTATTTGAGTTTAAAAATAGGGAGGTGATGCGTCACCCCTGTTGACATTTATGTATGTAAAAGTGCTACCTGTCGAAGGCTAATAGCGTTTACATTATTTTCTGTCAACCAGTATTATATGTGAGATGTCTGAAACAAAAAAAAATAACTTATATTTTTTATATACTTACTATTCTATTAATAGTTTGTTTTAATACTTAAGTTTGACCTACATCCATAAGGACAGCAGACATAATGATGTAATACATCGTTCATTTATTTATGCTGCAAGTGACGTATTCAGCTAAATATTTAAGTTATTTTTTTCATTTATCCTATTTTGAAATGTAAAAAATATGATAAAGTAGTAGTCAGTACGCTAAATTGGAACTGGGCTGACAAAGTTTCCAAACGTACTGACGGTCCCGTACAGGCAAGCCTAGTGTAGGATGCTGTGCAGCGCGGTTGACTGATAATTTAAAAAAGTTAGTTGGCAGCGGAAGCAGCCCCAAAATCGCGATGATTGGTACTTAAGAGTTCGTGATTGGACAGCGAAAAACTAAAAAAAATGTATTTACCATATATATAAAATCATTTAGCTGTTTTTTTTTTTTTTTTACACAAACAACAACCAAAAAGTGTGTAAAAATCAGTGTCAATCAAACCGTTCAAGTAGACGTTCAAGAATTTGGTTATTTATCATGTTACCCAAAATATTATGTTCGTAAAGAAAAATAGGAATGTTCTACAATGAACAATTTAAAAACTTCTGGACCCAGTAACGATTGCCAGTGGAGCGTTCTAAAAAATAAAATAGTTGTTATTTTAGGTATAGAAAAATGATTTTACTCCCGTTCAAATATATTTAATGAATCTGGGTCACGTTAAAGTATTTAATTGTATTTTTGAAATTTTTAACTTCTGAGATGGATTTAATGTTACGTAAGGTCTGACATGGGTACATGTAAGTAGCAAAAAAAAATTGTGATGGCCATCCGGGCGATAGGGGGGTATCGGACCGTCTCCAATGAAGTGGCGTGCGTGCTAGCTGGAGTTATGCCGGACGCCTGGACGCGCTTTCTTTGGCGTCGGTCTATTTCCGGCATCGAGGCCTAGCGTCTGGGGAACCGGCAAGCCAAGCACGCATATAGGAGGAGCGGGAAGCCGCAATAGGAGTGTGGGCATGCCGGCTGGCAACACCATCTGCCGGCCGGTTGACGATCGAGGCTGTTCGTCCAGTGTTCCGCCAGTGGTTAGCGCGGCGTCACAGCGTTCTTACCTTCCCCACCACACAGATGCTCATCGGGCAAGGCTGCGTCGGGAGTTACCTGCGTCGGATCGTTGGGAGGGAGCCCGATGCCCGTTGCCACCATTGCGACGTCTACCTCGATGAGACGGCCCAGCAAACGCTGGAGGTGTGCCCAGCCTGGGTGTCTCAATGTCGCGCTCTGCGCGACGTCGTCATTTCGCCGGCGGCCGTAGTCAAGACCATGGCCGGCAGCGAGAAGTCGTGGGACGCAGTCTTATCCTTCTGCAAAGCCGTGGTGCTCGAGAAGGATTTGGCGGAACAGGCGAAGGAGGCTTCAGCCGTACTTGCCATCCGCCGTAAGAGGCTGAGTCGCCGGAGGGCGGTACACGACTGCCGCCTTCCGCTCTAATGAGCCAGAGGTCAACTTGGGGAAGCTGATAGCCTACTATCCTGGCCCGAGTAGATGCACGCAGGTTTCTCCCGCGCACTACTCCGAGCAGGCCGTCGAGAGTGCCCACACACCCTTTACTCCGCGACGTGCCTAGCAGGCTCCCGCCGTCGCGTCGCGTTTCCGCGGAAGACCCTTGTCCCCGTGTCTAGCGGCCAGTGGCGGTCATCGGCACCGTGAGGTTTTAGTGGGTATTCGGATAGGCTACATCTGCCAGTCCATGAGTCTCCCATAACCCGCTTGAGTCCCCCTCGGGCACATTCGGACCGGTATCCGTATCCGTAATAGGATTTCATCACGAAAAAAAAACAAAACTGTTATACTAGCAATCTTTAATACATATATTATTTACGGACTATTAAGACTTCCTATAAGCACTCAGACCAATACGATGGCTTAATTATTCTCCCAGACAGAGATATAACTTTATTTGGAGCTACCTCTAAAGAGAGTACGCATTCAAAGTCAAGTCAAATCAGTGAGTACGCATACTGTGTTAATTAAATATTAGACTAATAGTCCCCAAAATTTCAGCTTTGTTAAAATGATGTAGGTTTGGCGTCCTGGAATCTTGGGCTATTATATTTTACTTTTTTATTTATATTTTTTTAATTCTTATCAGAAAAGTTCTTGTCATTAGTAGCATTTACCATTTATATTTTTTAGAAACAACTTTTAGAAGAAGAAAAAACATTTAAAAAGTTGCTATTGAAGATCAAAATAATTGTTACATAATGTAAAAACAAAAAGTTTCTTTTTATGACAAATTATACAAAACAAAAGGAGAAATAGCTATTTGAGCTTTATTCGTTTCTTCCCAAAGGAGGTGCTTTTTCCTGGTGTCTGAGTTTTGACTTTAAAATAGGATGTAATACACCTTATTGAATCCACTTTGAATCACTGGAAAAAGGTATTCCTTAGTAAATAATTGAATGTTGAATATATTTGGACTATTATTTTGGTTTACTCGTCTGAAACGATAAATAATCAGAGGATCAGGAACAGACTGATAGGTTAAGGTAAAAAAAATCTGCCAATCCTACAAAATGCAAGAAATACGAAAAGTAAGTAATAATGTAGATTATATTAAGACAGCTCTACCTCTAGAGATGTAACTCTAGGCTATTAAACTATTAGAACATTTAAATAATAACCATACAAATTGGTTTAATTATGAAAACTGACAAACAAAATCAAATATCCCAGTCGGTGCTGAGGTAACAAATTTTCATCGCTCTGAAATTCTGTTGCTAATATTGTCCTCCCGAGAGACTTCTTTCGGACGGCACGTAATTTTTGGGGAGTGATCAAACTGAAAATTTAAATTCTAAAAAGCATATAAAAAACTTTTTGATTTTTTATTACAAATACACAAAAGATGAACCTTTCTATCGTAAACAAAATGTGATATTCATTAATAAAAAGAGACGTGTAAATAATGTATGAATTTAATTATAGTTAATTGTTTTTGTTTCTCGCTGTATCCCACATGTAGCATGGTATGCAGAAGGAGGTTTGCAATGAATATTTTATTTTCTATAGGGGAAATTGAACCCACCACCACCCACGACAAATCACTCTCTAAGAATATTCAGCACCTTCTTTTCCTCTCGCTATCAAAATGTAACACGCTTTTATTAATTATTAGGTGTTATATTTCATATTAGAGTTAATTTATTTTTAACTTTTTAGTTCATTTTATTAACAAATAATAAAAGCTTGTTCTTAAAATAGTTTTTTTTTTCTTTAATTTAATTTTAAATTTTTAGTATTTTTAAATCAAAAATTTCCATCGAATCAAACGAGGCCAAAATCGGGAGTTACGGAGTTCCTATGGCCACCTTCCAGCTCCGTTATCATACCCTGGTTACGATATAATATCAAAGTACTCGAATTCAAAACGAATCAAATGAGCTCAAGCTCGATGGGGTTGTGTCGTTTAACTACGTAGTTCCGATGGCCACTATCAAAAAAATCTATTTAATTTAAAAATATTTTATATTTCGGGTACAAAAATACATATTGTTTTCTAAGAAAAAAATCTTTCTTTACTTTTGCACTTTAATAATATCTAAGATAGGTGATACCATTTTCATACTTTTTTATATTATTACAAGTATGCTACAAGTTACGTTTGTGTAATTAAATCAATATTTAATTACACAAACAATAAATAAATAAATGTACAGCAATCTGTAGCAATATTTTTTTATTTATTCGTTAGTTTAATTAAATACTATATAGTTCTATTTCTACCTGTAAACTAAAAAGTAATATAAGTGGATACTACATCATACGTCCATAAAGTCCATAAGCTTTTATTTGAAACAGACCCATTGTTTGCAAACTACTATAAAGCCTATATGGTAGATGGACAATATTAAACTGAAATAAATTCCACATAGATACCACAGTGTCCTAGATGAAAAGGGTACGGTAAGCGTGGTTTTTGTTCATTTAAATTTGTTATATAAGCTTAAGTTTTGGGTAATCTGGTAAGATAAAATATGGCCATCGTGGCGTAGGTGTACAAGCGTGGGGCTTTAACCGCGACAGTTGTGGGTTTGATGCCCACTCGGGGGTATGAAATATTTAAATTTTCACGGTAACGAGGCAAGGCACGCTGTGAGCTCAGCTACTCAACACGCAATGCCACTTCGTTGATTAGAGGGTAATGGAATGGAAGGAAAACCGATTGGATGTCTTAATTTTATTTACCACCATACATAGCAATGTAGGGTAGTAAATAGAATTAAGATGTCCATTTATGTTATTATTATATATATCTGTAATAAAGAATTGGCTTTTAACAAGTAACATCAATCCATACTGAATCAATAAAATATATATTTTTCTTACTTTTAAAACTTTTACTTATAAAGAAATATTTTAAAGTAACATAAGGATATTCATAACAAATATGAAATATGTACATATTTTGTTACACGATTCCACTACTACTGGTGACTCGTTATAACCAAAAATGTATTATTATGTATGTTATCCACTTACCTATTACGTGTAGTGAGGCCAGTGTGGTTGTAAATCATATATTGGTATTGGTCACTAATAATCAAAGCTATTGCGTAAATGATTACACAAAAAACTATAACTTTTTTGATTTTTATGTTTTTTTTCCACCATTTACTTACTTGTAACATTATTACTTTGTTTTAACCCTGAAAAAAAAATAAACAAATTGAGTATTAATATTATTGTCATTAAGAAAAACCGGTTGTTTTTAAATTTAAGTTTGCAATTAATAAGTCACATTAGACATAATACAGTACACGAAATATATTTTTTTATTGTAAAAAACACTTGAGGCCGGTCGTGGCGCAGCGGCACGAGGTGTGACTGCAAAACCGACTGGTTGTGGGTTCGATCCCCACTCGAGGAGATGAAATATTTACTTAAATTTATATTTCCATTTCTTCGCTCTGGTGTCGAGGTTAAGCGCGGCGTTGAGTTCTGCCACTCAACACGCAATGCCTCCAGAATTCGGCAGAAAGTGGGGAACGGAGTGTCTTAACACTAGGTTCCCTCTGCCTACCCTGCTGTGTGCGTGATACAGCGTGAAGCTATTTTTTTTTTTAAAATACTTATTTTTACATTAGATGTCGATTTAGTAAAAAAAAAACGGTTTAGTGCGAGTCGGACACCCCTATTGATGCTTCCGTACCAAATCAGGACTGTACAACTTATAAAAGTTGACAAAGTTTAGTTTGCGGGCTTATGTACTCATATTGTAAGAATCGAATTACAAATATAAATTTGTAATGTTTTTTTATGAAATACCAAAAAAATTTCACTTTGCGGATTTTTTCCTTTATTTGCATTTTAAGTTCTCAATTCCTGTGAAATTCCCTAAATGTGTAAGGTTCACAGGAAGTACCCTATAGGTCTTGATTACGCGGTGAATTTCATACAAAATGCAGCAAAATCGATACATAAATGAGAAAACGATACAAAAATATCATATCTTTTGATTACGTTGATTTACAAGATTGTTTTTTTTTTGTGCTTCTAAGAACCATAGACATGAACATTTGATATTCGATTCAGCTTGACAAATGGACAAACGGACAATAAAGTGATCCTATAAAGATTCCGTTTTTACTTTTTAAGGTACGGAACCATAAAAATAAGGATAAGACAAATAGTAAAAATACCAGCATTAAAAAAATGTATTTAATTATATAGTTAATTAATTTGTAATTACAAATTAAAGCAGATTTCTTTAGCTATTTCAATATTTAAATTTCAATTTGTTTGATAGCCTAAAGCACTTAGTAGACGTCAGGATTAAGGACTAATCTCTCAGCATTTAAATCTTATTAACTTTACGGACAAGCATTAATAATTATAATCTTTTAAATATCTAATTAAAATTAAATCAGCTTCACGCCATATCCCGCCCACTGCAGGGTAGAAAGAGAGAACTTAGTGTTAAGACATTCCGCTTAACTTTCCGCCGAATTCTGGAGTGCGGTGTGGATTGCGTGTTGAGTGGCGGAACTCAACGCCGCGCTTTGTCTTGACACCAGAGCGAAGAAATAAAATATAAATATAAATAAATATTTCATTTCCTCGAGTAGGGAATCAACCCACAATCAGTTGATTTACACTCACACTTTGTGCCGCTGCGCCACGAATGGCCTCTTAAACGATGTTACTAAATTATTTATTGATATAGATAGTCGACATCTTAAGGAAGTAGCATATTTTCATTGCATATAAAAAAATGATTTTAATACACTAAATGTTAAGTTTCATTGTTTTTTTTGGTAACTAGTAAAACATAAAAATATGTTTAAATTGCTATAAGATATTCAGTAATCATAACCTATATTATCGATTGAGAAAGAATATATGTGCCACGAATACAATTTATCTTGTACCTACTCTTTAATTATCTGTTTAGTTGCAAGCATTAATCTAATCAGCTTCACAGCTGTATCTCACGCATAGCATGGTAGGCAAAGGGAACTAAATATTAAGGCACTCCGCCCCCCACTTTTCGCAGAATTTTTGGGGGAATTGATTGTTAAATGGCGAAATTCAACGTCGGGCTTTGCCTTGATGCCAGAGCGAAGAAATGAAAATTTTAATAAATAATAATTAATTTTCCGAGTAGGAATAGAACACACAACCGTTGGATATCAACAATCACACCCTTGCCTCTGCGCCCGCCTCAGAAAATATCGTTATAATAAAAAAAAATATCCTCAATATATATAATTTACAGTCTTTCAAGGAAAAATATAATATAGGAGTGCTACATTTTTTTATTGCTGCAATAGTGGTTTTAATCGGCGATTAAAAGGTACGAATAAGGCTAATAGCGTTTTTATTATCCATATCGGAGGGCCCGCATGCACAGGCTTTACATCCATATTGGGCTCATTTAAACTGTCATTCGTTTTACTTACTTTTTTATCTTACTCGATTTGCATTGATTTGAGACTCAAATGAGTGACTAATAAATATTAGAAAATTTATATTTTTTATAAACATTACTACTAATCACACCAGTCGTTACACACGAGTACAAGCGTACGACTGAAAATGCGACAGGTTGTTGCTTGAATTTCCACTCGAGGTAATAAAATAGTTAATATTCTCATTTCTTTTCTCGAGGCAAAGGACGACGTGGAATTCCGCCACTCAATACACAATGTCGCCAGCGTTCGGCGGAAAGTAGGGAACGGAAGTGTCTTAATGGGAATGGAGTGTCTTAACAGTAGGTTCTCCCTGCCTACCCTGCTGTGTGCGGGATACAGCGTAAAGCTGATTTATTAATTTATTTTATTTTATGATAATAATCACATACCACTCCATTAGTTATAGTTGCGTCTCAGATTGTTCTCATGTTATTTTCTTAAGTTACAAAATCTAATTATTTATTTAAGGCCTAACTGTTTGCAATAAAAACATAATTTATGTGACAAATAACTCCACAGGCACCTTTAGGCTATCCGTTAATGAAATACGTTATGTTAATTAAATTTATGAACTTAATATGTTTATAGTTAACTAGTAACTTAATATGTACTAGAAATATGTTTCTAGTTTCCAATGTTACTATTATTAGATATTATATTATTAAGAAGTGTTTTAGAAGAGGCCGATCATGGTGCAGGGGTACAAGTAATCGCGCCAGGTTTTGAGTTCGATTCCCGTTCGAGGACATTTAATATCTTCAGTTTCTTTGTTCTAGTAACGGAGTGAATGAAATTTTTGGCTGTTAACCAAAAAGTTTTCTGTGCTTTTGAACTTGGAAAAGGCGTTTGACAGAGTTGTAAGAGCGAAATTATGGGAGATACTACCCCGGTACAGTGTGAGTGGACCCTTGCTGCAGGTTGTAAAGTCTCTTTACAGAGGTCACTCAGCCTGCGTGCGAGTAGGAGCTAGCATATCGCCCTGGTTTGACATCCGATTGGGTGTTAAACAAGGTTGCGCCATGTCAGCTTGGTTGTTCAATTTGTATTTGGATAAATTTGTATTTGGTCTCCAAGGAGTGAAACAAAGTGATATGGGAGTGAAAGTAGGTGAATGTGAATTGCGTGCTGTACGCAGATGATGCAGTACTTATTGCATCATCAGAATGCGAGTTGCAGGCATTAGTCACCACTCTGAAAGAAAGGTGTGAATGTAAAGGTCTAAGCCTCAATGCGAATAAGACAAAGGTTCTAATTTTTGAAAGAGATGAAGAAAGGACGTAATGTAAGATCAGTGTAAATGGCTAGATATTAGAACAAGTGAATGACGTGGTATACTTGGGAAGTATGTTCAGTAGAGATGGAAGATACGAGGTGGATGTGTAAAGGCGTATTGCTGCCGGTAACAAGGTTAACGAGCCTTAGCTGCATTGATAAGACGGCGAAACGTCAGCAAAGCTTCGCGTTTGGCCGTACACAATGCAGTTTTGGTACCGACTCTGTTATACGGCAGCGAAACGTGGGTGTTACAGAAGAAGAATGAAAGAAAGATGAATGCTGTGGAGATGCGATCTCTTCGTAGGATATGTGGAATCAGCTTAGCTGATCGAATCCGCAATGAAGAGATACACAGAATGGCAGGTACTAGCAAAGACGTCACGGTGAGAATGAAGAAGAACGTGCTTAGCTGGTTTGGGCACGTCGAACGAATGAATGATGAAAGAATGGCAAAAAAGATTTATGATGGAAAAGTGTGCGGTAAGAGAGATAGAGGGAGACCTCGGTTGACCTTCGAACACATAGTATCAAAGATACTGAAAGAAGGTCACGTAAAAAGCATGAGGACCCCCCGGAGGGCATATATGAAGAGGCTCATGAGAGTGGACGAGGCAAAAGAGGTATGTAGAGACCTTAGCGTTTGCCACCCCGTTCTCTCTGACTACCCCGCTAGAGATAAAGCGTGAAGTTTGTTATAGTTATATATTACGAACATTTTTTTGTTTATTTAGAGAACGTATAAAAATTTCAACGTAGCGGGACTCGAACCCGCGCCTCCTGGAAACCGACCTGGTTTCCAGGAGGCGCGGGTTCGAGTTCGGTATGTAGAGACCTTAGCGTTTGCCGCCCCGTTCTCTCTGACTACCCCGCTAGGGATAAAGCGTGAAGTTTGTTATAGTTATATATTACGAACATTTTTTTGTTTATTTAGAGAACGTATAAAAATTTGAACGTAGCGGGACTCGAACCCGCGCCTCCTGGAAACCGACCTGGTTTCCAGGAGGCGCGGGTTCGAGTCCCGCTTCGTTCAAATTTTTATACGTTTTCTAAATAAGTATTTTCTTTCCTTGTTCAATGTTTAAAAAAATTTTTTTTGTTATTTTTCGTCCGCCACGTGCCTTATTAGTAAAATATATATTTTTTTAATTATATTGTTCTTACAATTTTTGCTTTACAAATAAAGTGAACAACAATTCGGTTATAAGTAAATCATTAATAATACAATAGACGATCCTTCACACAGTTAATAATACAATAGACGATCCTTCACACAGTGGTCCTCCAGAGTCATTGACTTTGACCTCACTCTGTACAGTAATAGCCCCTTTTGAGTTAACTAAGCTAGATTTCTGTCCTACTCTATGTTACATCATTACGTAATCACTATTGTAAGCCATTTCTTAGATATAATATGAAATATAGTGCGAAATTTTTCGAATTTTTAGGAGTATATAACTTTTGTTAAAGTTTAAGTTAGTTTATTGTAGCTAATATTTATTATTTAAAACAAAAGAGGTACATTCTTTTATTTTTATTTTATTTGACAATTTTTATTTAAACATCTGTGAGCTATTTCATAGTATTTGCAATGCTGACTACATACATATAGAACAAAAATTAATAGAAAATTTTATAAATACGTTTTATATTATCCCAGCTATAATTTTAACGCTACTTTAAATTAAATAAGTTTAGTGTAACATTAAAGTGCAAATTTACATTTTTTTACTTAAGAAAAACGAATGTTTGAAAGTTACAAGTTCAGATAAATTGTGTTATGGTGCAATTAGGAGTCTAACTGGACGTGATGGGTGTCTGGAAGAATTTTATTCCCACTGCCCGGAATTTTCTATTTTAGGGAATTTATATTCGACTTTCATGAATTCATTTCCTCTCGAATTTCTTCTTCAATTAAATATTACTTTGGTATAGAATTAATTAAATAATGTTCGTTGTAAAATGCGAAAATGTTAATCTAAGATTATGCAAATAGATATATATTTTAATTTAATAATTTTTATTTATCAAAAAATGACAAAACATGACATTGAATTTTATGCAGAAAAAAATAGATCTATTATGTGTCTCTGAGTTGGTAAATTAACAATGCACACGAAATACCAAATTTAAAAAAGCATACAGCATAACATCAATTATTTATAAATTAATTATATTACTATAAGTAATACTTCTTTTGTTTTCTTTATTCACACTGTAACAGCTTTCAGAGAGATCCTAATCAAACAAAATTATTTCAAAGCAAAATTATTATAACATCAGAAGATAATTTTAACAAAATTTTAACAGTAACATAAATGATTTTATTATGACCTTATTTCAATAGAGTAAATATTTTGGTTGGTTCATATAAAATAAATAAATGGGCCTATTCAATTTTAAAGATACCGTAAAACACTGCGTATTTGAAATCAACGTTATCGTGGAAACAGACAATTTGATTTACAAATTTCAATAAAATAAGCTCTTATTAACCTACCAATTCGTATTCTGTTTACGATTGAAATGTTTATAAGTGATTATCTCATCTGTTGTCTAATCTATTTGTTTTACGTTCTGGCTTTAACCCGCCATTGGTGATGTTGATTTGATTAACAGCATTGGTGACGCCGGCCTCACAGACCGGGATTGTAGACTTAAGATTTTGCTAATAACTAATTACATAGCTAGGTAAAGTATAGATAATTTCGTTTTAGTTTTACATGTATATATACAATAAAACATAAGTATATAGCAAATCACAACTCGTTTATTAACATTATACAATCATACATAGGATACCAAAAATCGATTCTTTTTTTTATTTATGTATTAAATCGGCCTTTATTATTCTTATGACTCCTCGCTATTCGACGATATATTATGTAACAAATCTATATCAATAATATGATTGATATCTCGTGAAGTTCTTCAAGCTGACGCTGTCCGTTTTTGTAAGACATTCTGAATTATAATATAAAAATTTATTGCATTTTTTATAAAATATCAATAAAATTATGCAAAGAGCTGATTTATTATTAGACTCTATAATACTATAGTAAAATAACAATAAAAGAAACGCGTACTTTTGTAAAATTTACAAATTTAAAAAAGAAAATCCAAATTCAATTTTGAATAATGTACTTACGTAATTGGTAACGCCGGTCTCACGGACCGGGTTGATGCCAAAACTCTGGAACTGTACTTAAGGAATTAATTCATTCTTTATATTTTAATATAAAAAAACGTAGCTAACTAGATTTATCTTATCTACAAGAATTAAAAGTATTAGGAAGTAAAAAATTGTGGGTAACGGAGTGTCTTAACACTAGGCCCCTATCTATCTATGCCCTACCCTCTGCCTGCCTATAGAACGTATGGCTTAGTGGTCAGAGCGCCTGGTCGATTTCCAAGAGAAGCGGGGTTCAACTTTTTATACGTTTTCTAAACAAGTATTTTTCTTTCCTAAGTGTGGAATAACACTTTTAAAAAATAAAAATAGTGTATTGTTGTCGTGCACAAGCAACCATGTGTGAGCAGGAGCGTTATCGCGGCGACTCGTCTCATGCCCAAGTCATTGATAAAAATCGGATGGCACGAGCCAATCGATACGTGTAGGTCCTCGGCAACTTCTCTAACGGTGATTCTACTATTGGCTAATACCATTCTTTCTTCACTTCAATTTTTCTCTGTTGTTGTTGATCAATTTTGCCTAAAAATACACTTAAATAATATTAAGTAAATAAGATCGTATAAATAAGGCGTGCGAATCCGCAGGCGGGCTGCTAGACATGTAATAAAAAAACTATTTCTTTTTATTTTAACCCTTGTTTCTTTTTTTTGCATCCGAAAAATAAAATTCTGGCTTTTTATATTTTATAAGAATATTACTGGGAAATGGTATAATATTCACTATTTGCTTTATATTTATTTGCCTATAAAATTTACTACCTACTATCATTTATTACCTACTAAACATAATATTTTATATTGATGTCTTTCAAGAAATGTTTTTCAGCCAAATATTTTAGTTGGTTCATATAAACATAATATAAAGAAATAATATAAAGAAACGTAATTCGTTTCTTTGAAAACGAATCCTTAACAATTTTTAATACTTAAATATTTTATTTTCTATATTTTCTTATGTATTATAACTACAAAATAAAAATTCAGCTCATTTAACAAGGCTTAGCTCAAATTGCAAAATTCACTTATTTGTTGACAGATTAATATCAAAGTTATTAGAGTTGTGCTCTTTGCTTTCATTACTGTGTATATGTTCACAATTTTAAATTTTCTCAATGCGAGTAAAAGCTACAAACATTTAAATCAGGCTGGAAAATGTTGCATTATTTATTCATACAAATGTAGAAAAAATGCTTTTAATGTTATAAACCAAGTAGCGACCCAGACGCTATTTCACTCGCTTACGCTTATTTGTTATGTTAAAGGAAAAATATTTTTTTACATAAATAGTATGTCTTATTCTGATATGTCAGTTATATTACTGTAAAGTACATTTTAGTTTTTACTACTTCAATTTGAAACCAAAGTCAACTTTCTTTCTTTAAAAAAGGTGTTATTTCGACGGTGAACTTTCAAATGTTCATTTACGCTCTACAATGTAATATTTGAAGATTCTATGTACCCAGATATCAACGCACAAACCAACCCCAGTGGTTTGGTTATGTTTGTTACAGTTGATATTTGATGACAGTTATATTGGTGGCCTAAATTTATAATTATAATGAAATCGTAATGGTTAGGTGTAGGTGTACTTGGAAGATATATAGGTACATGGACGATATATAGGAAAAAATATTTTTGGTGGCACTTAATAACGTAATAGACCAAAAACAATTATTTTTAACACTTTTGTCTGTTTGTATGTTTGCCTGTGCAGTTGTTCACGCTAATTTCATAAACAGCTTAACTAATTTATTTTTAAGTTTTGTACATGCACTTACGAAGGAGACAGCATTGGTCTGTAAAATGGATGAGAACAAAAGTAGTATTCAAGTACTTTATAAAATACTTGCATAAATTATTTTATTTTTATGTGTGAAAGTATTTTTTTTAGATAAAAAATATAACTAATAAGTATACATCAGAACTTTTTATAAAGACTCGATCTTATTTTGCTTAGTTGAGCTAAGTTTACTTTCAATGCTAAATTAATTAAATCCTAATTAACAAGAAGTTATAGATCTTTAATTAAATAATTAGTATTTAGAATAATTGAATTGTCATAATATTTTACGATATAATATAATTGAAGTATACCAAATAAGGCGTTTTGCTACGTACCTACTCATTAACTAAGTAAGACCACTCTTATATAATATTTTGATATTATACTTATGCATATTGTCTTTTATTGTTTATTATTGCATATTGTCTATTATTGTTTAGCTATTTCTATTAACACTAAGCTATTTTTGAGTAAAAAATAATAATTGTACTGCCATTGTTTTTCATGATTACAATATCATTGTAATTTTCTAATAATTCCTAGTAGAGTATAAAATAGACACGAATATTTCAGGATATCTCATTTCAGTGACAAATATTCCGTGTTCATATTAAAATGAAACATATTTCACCTCACGTGTGATACTGACTCATCACGAATATAGAATCACAGCAATATTGGACAATATTCTGCTGAGATTTTGAAAGAAACCCGATATACGTTTTCTAGAGATATCATCTTGTATACTATTATAGAAATACTAAAAAAATATTATTTTTAATAAATAATAAACTTTTTTTACTTTTGGATACTATTTTATAATAAAGTACATAAAATTTATATATTTTTTACAGTTTAATATATTCCGATCATCTTTGTGAAGTACATCTTCAAACAAAATATATTTTTTTATATTTTGAAACGCTCTTTTGACATGATCAAAGCTTAAGCTCAGCACTGCAAAATACACTCGTACTTCAATTTCACAGTAATAAATCAATTAAAATTATGAACAGTGCTTTTGCAATTTACTATATGAAAAGGTTGTAAGCCTTAAAGATATTATTGGATTAGTTCATTGTGTATTACTTTCAATTTATATTATTTGATAGTTTTATTAATTTATTTCTAAGCGAGCTAAAGAGAAGGCTATGTTTGGAGCATATATGATTGATTTATTCATTTATGGCATTTTCAGCGTAAAAAAAAAATAAAAAAAAATTAAAATTATTATTTGTTATTATTATTATTTTTTAATTTTTTTTTCGCATTTTTTTTTCATTTTGCGCGAGCGGTTGCGAGGTTAACGACCATTAATAGAGGATATCGTGCCGATCAGGAGAAGTGCAGACGAAGCCCTGATCTGGCGATGAAAGTTGGACCTGGAGTCCCCGGTGGCACGACTTTCTACGGTGGAAGCGGTTCGCCCACACCTTGAACGCTGATTCTTAAGAAAATTTGGGGCCTTACATTCAGATTAGTGCAGTTACTAACAGGGCACGATTGCTTTGGCAAGTACCTAAACCAGATTGCACGTCGGGAGATGTCACCGCCGTGCCATGAGTGTAATGCCCCCATGGACTCAGCGCACCATACTTTGACCGAATGCCCCGCATGGGCTCTGCAGCGCCACGCTTTGGTGGCTGTAGTAGGTAGGGACCTCGCACTACCCAGTGTGGTGGGGACATTGCCGGATAGTGAGAGTAACTGGTCTGTCACGGTCTCTTTCTGTGAATCTGTCATGACATTGAAGGAGGCCGCAAAGCGGCTCCTAGAGTCCACGGCGAACGCAGGCTCGCTCCGCCGTCAAAGCGGCATAAGGCATGTACATATACGTTCTATAAATTGCATAGTATATGCAAAATATGAAACTCGAAGTAAACTGCAAAAGTTTATGTAGTTTACTTTGTATTGTGTAACCCTCTATACTCATAAATATAACACATATATAAATTTGATAACTTCTTCTACTTCTAGAAACTTAAATTGCTATTTCAATTATTTACGAGTGTAATTAAATTTCAACACTCTTATCTTATTATCTTAAATTCCCACAGCAGAAGGAAAGGAAAGTGTCCACAATATCCACAATACTAATATTGAATATTAATTTCAATCGCTTATCCTAAGAAAGAAAACTATATCTAATATACGCTTAATATACGCTTTTAGCTAAAGACTCTTTTTCCTTTACCACGTACTCCTGCCGCTGCTTCGTTCATACAATTCCTAAGGTTCTGACAACATACTTTAATATTTCCAATTCCAGATTCACTGCTGTCTAGTTTTATGGAAACTCTTTCTCGATATTCTTCTTTAAGAATTTATTCTTAAAGAGGAATATCGAGAAAGACTTCTTTGTTTATAATGATTTATTTCTATGAAATATCTATAAACTTTAAATTCCGAAAATTTAAAATTTATAGATATTTCATAGAAATAAATCACTACAAATATATATTTATAGTTCATTTCATACCAAATAAGTGCATATGCCCGCAAAGTTAAGTTAGTAAGATTTTACTAGTTGGACTTTCCGTTGATCTACAATCCTGAAATAGATACGCTTTAGTAGGCGAGTCCGATACGCACTTAACCAGTTTTTTGTAACACAATTTGAAGAGAATAGAAGGTTGATGCGTTTTGTTTATAATTTAAATATTTCTTAATGGTACTGAAATCGTTTAAAAGTTATGTGACTACGATTTTTTTAGCTTCACGCCTACCCTGCTAAATGCAGGATACATCCTGCATTTAGCAGGGTAGGCGAAGGGAACCTAGTGTTAAGATACTCTGTTCCCATCAAGATATTTTCATTTCACTCTTTCCGCAGAATTCTGGAGGCATTGCGTGTGGGGCAACGGAATAGAAGGCAGTTTGACTCGTTATTAGAGTGAGGAAATGAAAATATTAAATATTTCATTTACAGGAGCGAGAATCAAATCCACTACCTGTCGTGCTTACAGTCGCACGTTTGTGAATAACAGCTAACCATAACTACAACTAACCTTAATTACTAATTATATTATTATACAAAAGAATCACAAAGTAAATACTGACCTGAAAAGGACTACACAAGTATAACGCTATTCGCCTCTTTTCCCCATCGCTAATCTTATATCTACCTATCTACCAATACTGATCAGTTCTGTTCTGTTCTTTTTATTAGATCCAGTTGATCACAAAATGACGTCGATGTCACGTACTGACATTTCCATAATAATTCTACATTATGCATATAGAACACAATAAGCTCAGATGTCATATAAAATGTGTTTTCACATTTTCTCAGATAGTATTCTTAAACGTTAACTCCTATATATGCGGGTTTCTCTTACAAATAGCCTGAGATATTAATCTCTATACTGAGTGAAGTACGTCAGTCTTTAATTAAGCCTTCATATCCTATCTAAACCGAACAATGGACAAGTTAGTTGCATTAAATTTAACCCGTTAGTTAAGGTTTTGAAAGATAAATTACGGTTAACTTTTAACCCCTTATGTTTCTAGTGGTGTGCCCTATTCCTCTTGGCATGGTACAAAATATTAATAAAGATATTCTGTTTTTAAAAGTTTTATTTAATTTTTAAATTTCTATTTCCTTTGGTCCAGGTTTACTCAAGTATTAAAATATAAAAAATTATACAACAAAAACAAAACAATACTTTACATTTAACAAGTGAGGCCAGTCGTGGCGCAGCGGCACGAAGTGTGACTGTAAAATCGACTGGTTGTGGGTTCGATCCCCACTCGAGGAGATGAAATATTTATTTAAATTTATATTTCCATTTCTTCGCTCTGGTGTCGAGGTTAAGCGCGGCGTTGAGTTCTGCCACTCAACACGCAATGCCTCCAGAATTCGGCAGAAAGTGGGGAACGGAGTGTCTTAACACTAGGTTCCCTCTGCCTACCCTGCTGTGTGCGGGATATAGCGTGAAACTAATTTATTTATTTTTTTTTAAATACATTTTTGATACTTCAATTATAATTTATCGTTTTAATGACTATTTAATACGTAAAAATAG
Organism: Heliconius himera; assembly: GCA_021202915.1. Taxonomy (NCBI): domain Eukaryota; kingdom Metazoa; phylum Arthropoda; class Insecta; order Lepidoptera; family Nymphalidae; genus Heliconius; species Heliconius himera. The sequence continues at coordinate 88,349 of JAJHJA010000384.1, read as the reverse complement.
TACTACTTTCTTTTTACAAATTTATGAATTACAAGATTAGTTTATGACTTAATATTTTCATTTCATAATATTTTTAATTTTTATTTTATGAAATTAGCTTAAGGTGTATAGGTGCTTTGCTGGAACTTACAGTACAGATTACAGCAAAATAAATTATTGTTAATTTCCATATTATACTTATATTTGTAGTTCATTTTATACAATATTTATTGATAAAATCAATAACGTTATCGATTTTATCAATAAAATTGTGAGTATATTGGGAAATTTTTTAATGTTTTATACGTTTGTTCTTCTCGGTGACCCACAAACTTGTTATATGAAATTGATACGGACCCCAGGTGCACTGGTCTGATGCACTGGAACGATTTTTTTATATCAACAGAAAGTCCTCACCATAATATTTTTTTCTATAACACTTTAATAATATGTCTCTTATGGAAAGAATGTAATTTTTGAATTAACTTCTTTTTTTATCTTAAGAGTGCTTAATGTTAAGAGTGCTTAATGGATTTAATTCCTATCCGGGAAAAGATTAATAAATTGATTAGGTGTTTTCGTCGCTTTTCCCCATAACCAATAGGAAAATATTTTATTATAAAATAAAAGTGTGTGTTATGTCTTACTACAATTGAACAGATCGGTGAGTACGTGGTCTGAATTTATTTTACTTATATAACGTAAAAACAATGTTGTTTTTATGTTTCAAAATAAGATTTTCTCTTATAAATTTTAATAGTGGTATAAGCGTTTGAAAGTAAACGTGACGGTCATGGGTTTGATTCGCACACGGGGGACAGAATTATTTTATAATTTCAAGTTTTACCCGCCCAAAATACAAGTATGTTCAACTTTTTACCTAAGTATAAAGATATCTTAATTTTCTTATAGATTTCTTAAGATATAGATTGAGCAAAATGACTGTATTAATTTAAATGTAAGAAATTCGAAACGTAACAAAAGTAAAATAATATTATTAATAAAAAATGAAAGGTAATTTTGCTTATATATTTTTTCTGATCTGCGTTATTTAACTACAAAAATTCTAAACAATGACATTTGTAGAATTCCAAATTTAAAAATATCTATATCTAATATCAGCTCCCACTATTATTTTATCTTCTCAGCCAAAGATATTGGGCCGTATAGTTAATATTTACTTGAATGTTTATCTGATTAAATACAAATGCATTAGATATTGCTATTGCAGTAAAGCAGCTTATATATTTTTATTTTATTTAGAAACAATAGCTATATATTATATTTTTTTGTAGAAATGACTTACTTATCTTCTAAGATTCATTTTTGTTTTGAAGAAAATAAATCATTTTTAACTCATTTTTTATATTTTTTTTAGTCACTATATTACGGAACAGAGTGAGTTCCGCCTCTGAGCACGCAATGGCTCGAAAAATTAGGCGAAAACTGAAGAACGGATTGTCTTAACACTAGGTTCTGCCTATCCTGATATAAGAGGGATTCGGCGTGAAGCTGATTTATTTGATTTATTTATATAAGTTTTCCTAAGTGTGGAAACTTAAATATCGAACCCAAATTCACTACAACTAGTTGCGACTTCTGTAGTTACGATGTCCCACGCAATTATTTTTAATTATATATACAAATAAATTTCTAAACATTTTAAAGAACATATCTTGTACAGTACTCAATACCATTTCTACCAAATGATTTTAACTTTCTCAACTGAAACACTAAGTTCGAATAGTAGAACGTGCAAGGAGTGACTAAATTTTAAATGATGACGTTTGCCAATTTGTGCTTCTACGAGTTCTTGCATGTTTTATGTTGTTAAAAAGTTATTGAAACTTTATATTAAATTGAATCGAAAATGAAAAGTTTTATAGTTATATCTAAGAATGTAGTCCTTGAGCAAATAATATATTTTCAATTTTATTATTAAAATATGAAGATAAGTTATTTCAAAGTATATAAAGATAAGTTATAATAATTTTATGGCTGTCGTTGCTTCGTTGTGTCTGTCTGATTCTCACTTTCTCACTCAAATATTTCCATTTCTTTTCGCAAGAAAAAGGCAAGGCGTGGCGTTGAGTGCGAAAGAAGAATAATTTCAATAATACAACAGAAAATATGGGTGATTGTGCTGCTAAAAAAAATCATGCTTTATAAATGTATAATGTTGAGTGTTTATTTTATAAAAAGTGATATAAATCATTTCTATTTTATTTAACTCTCATGGCCTTGGGAACTAAATGATCCCCAATGGATGATGAACTATCATCTATCAGCATCTCTTGACAGTCTTCGTTTCTGTAAAATAATATGCAAACATTGTTATGTAATTAAAAACTGAAACAGCTGTGTCTACTCTGCTGTGTGCGGGATACAGCATGAAGCTGATTTTTATTTTTCTTATTTTAAAAACATCTTCAAAATGTGTACCGCACCATTCATATTCAAAATCAGTACATAAAGTAAAGTTTCATAATTTTATCCACACCTCAGACGTGGTAAAAATTTGGAATACGATAAAGTTATTTCTAGATAGCCAGATTTACTAGTTTATTTCAACAGATACAATATGCAAAGTGCGTTGTTTCAGTCTATTTATAGACAGCGTTGTGAACAAATAAACTCCAAAACTGAATGCATCCACAGGGATATATTTAGATGCTGTATACCGCCGTAATTATGTATTAACATACGAATTACGGTTGATTTCCTACTATTTCGTTGCTTAACTTAACTTAACTTCACGCTTTCCCTAACGGGGTTGTCAGAGAGAACAGAGCGCCAAACGGTCTCTACATACCTCTTACGCCTCGTCCACTATCATCAAACTCCTTATACATATATGCCTTTATACATGTTTTTTGCGTGACCTTACTCCAGTATCTTTGATACTGTGTATTCGAAGGTCAACCGAGGTCTTCCCCTGTCTCTCTTACCACTCACTTTTCCATCATAAATCTTTTTTGCCATTCTTTCATCACATGCCCAAACCAGCCGAGCACGTTCTTCCTCATTCTCACCGTTACATCCTCCCTAGTATCTGGCATTCTGTGTATCTCTTAATTGCGAATTCGATCAAATCTTCAATCCCACGTTCTGATGTCGGGGCAAACTTCTTGCGCCTTTAGAATTCGGCAGAAAATAGGGAATAGAGTGACTTAACACTAGATTCCCTCTACCCTGCTATATCCGGGATACAGCGAGAAGCTGATTTAATTTACTGTACATCATTATAATAAATACTATTAGTAATGAAGAAGATATCAGTGATTCAAAATCGCCAACGAGCCTGGTAACGGAATGGCCGTTTTGTAATTTTTTATAGTTTTTTGACCTACTGTTAATTTGTGCATTTGTGTAAAGTGCTAGTGCCAAGTATAGGTGGTTTTGTTTAGTTTTTCCCGACTGCTAAGGAAGGGTTATGTTTTTCGCGCGTATCTCGTATGTATGTAATATTCTTTATTACCTCATATCTCCAGAACCGCTGAACGGATTTACTTAATTGAGGTATCGTTAGATTAGTATTAACAGCCCAAGTGTTCTTAGATAGGTGACGTTAAAAAAAACAATCATGGCGGCTGTGGGACGCTATTAGACTTAGTGAAAAAATTTTTTTTCGTTTTGAATACCACAATATGGGTATCAAATTCAAGAGCTTAATACGACGATTTCAAAAAGGTATATTATCATTACCATAGTGAATTCTAACAAAAAAGTGAAAAATAAAAAAATATTTGTAAAAACAAAAACCCCGACTGCATAAAACTAAAAAAAAAATAAACAAGCCCAATAGTTTATTAGGATTAACAGTTGGGACCTATAAGTAATTCTTCAATCAATAAAATCTTTACCAGGAACCCCACATAATTTAAAGAGGTCCCGACTGTTAATCCTAATAAACTATTGGGCTTGTTTATTTTTTTTTTAGTTTTATGCAGTCGGGGTTTTTGTTTTTACAAATATATTTTTATTTATTAATAATTTCCTCTGGTTACGTTTACTTATTTTTTTTGTTCATTTAAATTAGTTAGATATTTTTTCCAATATTACAAATTTCCACAAGTTACGTTTACTTTGTGTTCTTTTTTTATTTATTTTTTTTATATGGAAAAGGACAAGGCAAACGAGCGTTCGGGTCACCTGATGGTAAGTGATTACCGCCGCCCACGGCCCCGTGCAAAACCAGAGGAGCTACAGGTGCGTTGCCGGCCTTGAAGGTGGAGATAGACGCGCTTTTTGAAGGTACCCATGTCATATCGACCTGGAAACACTGCCGCGGGTAGGTCATTCCACAGTTTCGTGGTGCGTGGAAGGAAATTTCTACGAAACCGCACAGTAGTGGATTGCCACGTATCCAGATGGTGTGGATGATATTTTAGCTTATGTCGTACTGTGCGGTTAGAAAATTCGGCGGCAGGTAACAGGTCAAACAGTTCTTCAGAACACTCCCCATGATAAATGCGATAGAGAACGCACAGCGAGGAAACGTCTCTACGCAAAGCCAAAGTATCAAGCCTTTCACAGATTATTGGGTCCCCAATGATTCGAATGGCTCTGCGTTGTATGCGATCAAATGGCTCAAGTTGATACTGGGGTGCACCAGACCAGAGATGAGAACAGTACTCCATATGAGGCCGAACCTGGGCCCTATATAGGGCCAAACGGTGTTTTGGCGTGAAGTACCGTCTCGCTCTGTTGATGACCCCCAGTTTCTTCGAGGCCAACTTGGCCTTGCTTTCCAAATGATCGCGATACTGGCAGTCACTCGAAACATTGAGGCCCAATATACTGATACTGGGCGCGGCTGTAAGGGGAATGTTTTGAAAGACTGGTGATACGATGAATGGGATTTTTTTTGTGGTTAACGCGCAAACTTGTGTCTTCAGGGGGTTAAACTGAACTAGGTTCTTTTCACCCCATGAGGAGACATTGTTAAGGGATGCCTCAACGGAAGACACAAGTTTATTTCGGCACTGTTCGGCGTTTTCCCGAGAAAGACTTGCTCGGCCGGAGTAAACAGCGTCCACCGTGCTATCATCTGCATAGCAATGAATGCTAGAATCTTCTAACATGTCATTGATATGCAGAAGAAACAGCGTAGGGGACAGCACGCAGCCTTGGGGAACGCCAGCGTTCACGTGCATATGTTTAGAGCAAAAACCGTCGACAGCGACCTTGATGCTGCGCCCAGTGAGAAAGCTGGCGATCCACTTGCATAAATTCATGGGAAGCCCATAGGATGGAAGTTTAGCCAGGAGCGCCTCATGCCACACTCGATCAAAGGCCTTCGCCATGTCCAAACTAACTGCCAGGCCCTCTCCCTTGCTTTCAATAGCCGCAGCCCAGCGATGGGTAAGGTAAACCAGAAGATCACCGGTTGAGCGACCATGGCGGAAGCCATATTGTCGGTCATTAATCAATCGGTGATCCTCTAGATAAACCAAGAGCTGGCTATTGATAATGCTCTCCATGACTTTTGAGAGCAGGGAGGTGATAGCAATAGGCCTGTAGTTAGATGGATCGGAACCATCGCCTTTCTTTGGGATCGGGTGGATAAGAGCGCTCTTCCATGAGTCTGGGACAACGCCGACTGAGTAAGAGTGCCGAAACAAACGCGTTAGCACCGGTGTCAGCTCAGGAGCACAGGAACGGAGCACTAAGGGAGAGATGCCATGTGGCCCGCTCGACTTGTGGATGTCCAAAGAGGACAGAGCTCGCCTAACAGCTGTTTGGTTAAACTTAACCTCAGGCATTGAGCTCTGGCACCGCGGGATGGTCGGCGGCGTTGTTCCTCGGTCATCCAAAGTCGAGTTTGAGGCAAAGAGAGCGCCCAGGAGATCGGCTTTCTCTTTTGCCGTGTGGACCAAGATGTCATTTCCCGTGCGTAATGGCGGAAGCGAAGGCTGGCTAAAGTTGCCAAGTGCCGCCTTTGAGAGCGCCCAGAACTGATGAGTTCCGGACGGGTAGCTCTCAAGCTTCTCGCCAATTTTGGCGATATGCTCGGACCTTGCTCTGGCAATTTGCCGCTTAAAGAACCTAGAGGCTCGGTTATACTTCCTTTTTGAGGTTTTCACCTCCGGATCCTTAGTAACCAGTGCCTCAGCCCAGATTTGATATGCCTCGCGTTTGCTAGAGGCAGCAAGCTTGCAAGACGTATCAAACCAAGGCTGTGACTTGCCACCGATTGGCACTACAGTGCTAGGAATATAAAGTTCCATGCCCTGCAGAACCACGTCGGCAACAGCAGCGGCACAGGTACTAGGATCATCAGAAGAGAAGCAAACCGGCCCCCAAGGATAAGATGAGTAAAATGTACGCATCCCATCCCAATCTGCTGACTTGTAATGCCAGACGCGACGAGTTGCGGGTGATCTGCAGCTGCCGCGCTTAATGGGCACGACACTCCGTACCAGACAGTGGTCAGAAGACCCCAAAGGAGCATCGACGACAACCTGGTACTGTTCTTTAATAATGAGCAGTATTATTTTCAATATTAAGAATTTCCTAAGTTACTTATTTTGTTTCTACGATTCAATTATTCAGGTACTTTTTCTAACATAAAATTTTATATTATTATATTATGTATTAATATTTCTAGCACCAAGATAAAGGCCCGATGTTGAATCCCGCCACTTAACACGCAATGCCTCGAAAAATTCGGTGGGAATTGGGGTACGGAGTAGCTATATGCGGGATATAGCGTGAAGCTGAAGAATTTTGTTTCCCTTACTTACGTGTATTTAGGCTTATATTTTCTATCCTAAATATTAAAGATATCATAAACTTTTTAAGTTTTTCCAAACTCTATATTGACCTCAATTCTCTCACACGATTGCGCCACGGTGGCCTCTACTTATTATTAATGGAAGTAAAAACTTTAGTTACTATTTTTTAACTGCAAGCTGTGTCATCATAATTTTACGGAGGAAGAAAAATGAAACTTAGTTTACTTCTAGTTTATATAACAATGATGAATTGCTTCTGCATATTATTATTATTTTAAATTATACATTAGAAAAAGGAAAATGAGATATATTCCTAGAAGGATTCGCGAGGCAATTGATATACAAAAACATTAAGAAATCGTTGGCAGTAGTTTGATATAATAATTATGTCAGCTGACAAACGAATGCCACCTCAGTCTACCCGTGACCACGAACTACTGCAAAGTGTTCGAAACGTCGGGTTTCCAAAAATGTATATGTTCTAATTATACGCTAATAATCTGGTTAAATAGTTTGTTTCGTAAAATAAAAATAACTTATTTATATTATACTTATCAAATTAACTAAAATAAAAAAAAATATATTGACTGAAATTATTGATACTAGAAAATTTACCTATACCTACTTACTATTTAAGATAAATATAACGGATATTTGGAGTTTCTCCTTTTTTGAACTAAAAAGTCTGTTAAAAATTGATTTGAACATTTTTGTTATAATGTAGATTTTTCGATGCACACCTTACTATCTCTTTAGCAGGGAAGATAGAAGTTAAGGTGAAAGTAACTATAAAAAGTGAAAATTTTATTTCACTTTCATGCTTTTTCCTGCATAGAGAGAATATGTCAAAACACACTTCATTTCACGATTGAAACCAATAGTGATGGAGTTCAATCAAAGCGGGGAAAAAAAACAATTTAATTATAATAATTTCCTCGAATGGGAATCAAACCTACAACTATCGCGTTTACAGTCATACAGTATCCTATGACGGCCTATATTTTAAACCTGATTTTCTATATATAATACAAAAAAAAAAGAAAATTGTATGTACAAAAAGGAGAATTAAAAAAGGGGAAAAAGACTTAATATATTATAAGATTTTCAAGACACGGGATTAATTTTATTATTGAACAGTAATATTATAATGAAAGAATGGCAAAAAAGATATATGACGGAAAAGTGAGCGGTAGGAGAGGTAAGGGGAGACCTCGGTTGACCTTCGAAAACAGTATCGAAGATACTGGAGAAATATCACGTAAAAATGTATGAAAAGATTGATGACAGTGGATGAGGCGAAAGAGGTATGTAGGGACCGTAGCATTTGGCGATTTGTTCTTTCTGACTACCTCGCTAGGGATACAGCGTAAAGCTAGAGTTGATTAGATTAATATTATAACTACAATAAGGGTGAAATTTATGATACTATAAATCCTTATTAAAATATGTTAAATAAAAAAAATGAATCAGCTTCACGCTGTATCCCGACACAGCAGGGTAGGCAGAGGGAACCTAGTGTTAAGACACTCCGTTTCCCACTTTCTACCGGATTCTCGAGGCATTGCGTGTTGAGTAGCAGAATTCAACGCCGAAATCCTTACTAAATGTAGTTAATAAATAGTGTACTAAGTGTAAATTAGTCTTTCTATTCCGGTACACAGAGTATTAGACGACTTAATCCTATATAACATTGATTGATGTGACGCCATTGATCCATGGCTTAATTGTCTATCGAGTTTTCATAGCAACACGCCTTTACCACGTTGTATAATAATTGGTTTCGATGCTATCTCAATAATGTTGTTTAAATATTATATAATATTAACAAAAATAAGGCCATCGTGGACCGTGGCGTAATAGGACAGCGACCCACTATGAACGCGACGGTTGTGGGTTCGATAGGTTCTCGTTCTCTTCTAGGAATAAGTGTGGAGTACAGCAAATATATATTATCATGTATTTAAAATTACTTAAAAATTAGAGTTAAGATTCGAAAAAAATATCCCACCTCGAACAAATTATACCAAAATATACCATTTTATTTGTTTTATGAAACATGAAATAAAATATTTCATATAAGCTGTTACGTTTACTTTCATTAACTTAGCGATCCTTTACGAACCCTATCATAAGGAATGGCTCTATTGTAGTCAGATTTATCTAGTGTTTTGAGAAATAAATAGTAGATTTTGATATCATAATCTTGGAGGCCATCCGCGGGCGCAGTGAACAATCTGACTGGAAATCTTATATAGTTTAATCTTAACTCAGGAAAAGGTGAGAACAAAGTGTGTAGTAATGTTTAAACATAAATGCCTGAAAAAGCTTAAAAAAGTTTTTTTTCAGCTTCATACTGTATCCCGTATATAGCAGTAGCTAGGCAGAGGTACCCTAGTGATAGGAGAAGGTCTCCCTGTTTTTTATTTTCCGCCGAATTTTCTAGGCAGTGCGTGTTGAGTAGCGGAACTCAACGCCGCGCTTTAGACTTGGTATCAAATGGAAGAAGTGAAAATATTATTAAATTATAAAACATTTTCCCGAGGGGAAATCGAACCTACAACTGTCACGTTACAGTAACATGTTTGTACCTGAGTTTTTTTTACATTTTATTATAGTTATGAGAAAAAAATATATACCACTGCGGTGCTGTGAGTATAATGTTGCAAAATAATTATCAAAAATTAATTAAACCTTCAGCACAGTGGAGTATTTTAATATATTTCATATGACGTTTTTGTCCCCTCGGCTGTTTAATTTGAATATTAAAACCAAGCAACCCTTTAATAAACGCATTCTTAGTTTCATTATAACCAACGCTTTTATTTGTGGTCGGCGGATATACTCTAAACAATGTACTGGAAATATTTGAATTATATTAAAACCAGATATTATAATGCAAGACGTTCAATCCCAAATAGCGCCACTTATATCTATTAAAAATCAAAAATAGAATATGGGATTATAAGAATAAGGGAGGCAAATTTTAGTTTATAGCCTAAGTCTATTTCGCACTTTACTAACGACTTTTAGGCGAGTCTTGTAGGCCAGTCGTGGCGCAGATGTGACTACAGCACTAGATGTGACTGTAAAATCTACTGGTTGTGGGTTCGATCACCACTCGAGGAGATGAAATATTTACTTATATTTCCATTTCTTCACTCTGGTGTCAATGCAAAGCGCGGCGTTGGGTTCTGCCATTGAACACGCAATGCCTCCAGAATTCAGCAGTAAGTGGGAAACGGAGTGTCTAACGGAGCACTAGGTTCCCTCTGCCTACCTTGCAGTGTGCGGGATACAGCGTGAAGCTGATATAAAGTTAATAGTAAAATTTATTAAGAAAAAATATTTTATAGTATTGTGCGCGTTTAAATAGCGTTTTTTATATCAAATTTAACATTTTCATATTAGTTTTATTTTATAAAACGACATTTTTTTTAATATTATTTTCTTAGTTCATTGAAGTACAAAATAACCTACATCAGTCTCACGTCACGGCTGTTCGTATGTCAAATTACACAGCAATGTACCGAAGCGTTCGAGCATGAAAATCCCACAAGTACACTCTCACTTATATAGACCGACAAGTTTATTTTCTTATTTAGAAAACGTATAAAAATTTGAACCCAGTGGGACTCGAACCCGCGCCTCCTGGAAACCGACCATGTCTGTTTCCAGGAAGCGCGGGTTCGAGTCCCACTGCGTTCAATTTTTTATACGTTTTCTGAATAAGAATTTTTCTTTCCTAAGTGTGGAATAACACAACTTTAAAAATGTTTAAAAATAAAGTTTATTTTCATTATAATATTGGGAATAAGTTGATCTTAATTTGTCCGGGATATAAACCCGCAGTCAGAGGATGAAAAAATGTTACAAACACTAATATTTAGCTTAAATCGAACTCAGGATAGAATTAAAATATACATAATGGGTACACATAAATAGAAAAATAAATAAAAAAAATAATAAATAAATAATCAGAAATATGTCTATTTCTCTTGTCTGCGTGAACGTAACTCATCGATGCACTTCTAAATGAACTAAATGTCCAGAGCGGAATGATTTAAGATAAAGACTACGCAATTTTTGGGAGAATTTGTGTAATTTTGTTCTAAATATATGTTTCAATTTTTATTTAAGACTTTACAAAATCTTGTATGTAATAAGACTTGACAAATCATTAAACACAATCTTAGTATTAAGAACTAAATAAAATATAGATACTATTCCTACAATTAGAAACTCCAAATAATAACCAATTCATTATAAAAGAAGCTACGTGTAAAAGCTAGTAGAGTAGAAATATCGTATTAGCACAAAATACGAAGATACATTTATTCAGCTTTTAATTTCTTTTCTTTATTCAATATGTACCTACGCAGCCCTAATATTAAGAAAAGTTGTGTCTTATTCCTTTTCAAGCAGAAATTCCTAAGGCATTGTACAGTAGGCAATATTACGTATAACAATTTTGAAATAGATATACACACTAAATCGATTAGGGAAAATGAGTAAAACGTTAGAAAATTGTAATTTTTTATTATATTGTTATAACATTTCAACTTCACGATGTATCCCGCATTCAGCAGAGTAGGCAGAGAAAACCTAGAGTTACTCTGACACTAGTAGTAGGGATTGGTGCGTTCTGGCTCATTAAATTGATCGCCTTATCAATCAAAATTTTCCGCGGTTTTTCTCGCGGGTCGCGGTTTTGATTAAGAAATTGACCGCGGATTAAATTGATTACCCCGGATCCGCGGATGTTTTCGCGGCTAGTATAATACGAAATCCGCGGTTAATTAATTAATTAATCAAAATGGTGCGCCACCAACACAAATATGAAACGGTTCTATGATGAGTATAGGTTAGGTTCTTATGTGAAAGAAATAAAAAACACTGGCTGTAATACACTGCTATTTTAGATTTTTTTGATAAGGCGATCAATTTAATGAGCCAGAACGCACCAATCCCTACTAAATAATGCCGGGTACTAGCCGCGAAAAAAACCGCGGATCCGGGGTAATCAATGTAATCCGCGGTCAATTAATTAATCAAAACCGCGACTCGCGAGAACATTCGCGGAAAATTTTGATTCATAAGGCGATCAATTTAATGAGCCAGAACGCACCAATCCCTACTACTAACCGCCAAGTACTACTACTAATCTGTCGAGCTTTTTTTGCAGTTTTTAATTCGGCAGGTTTTTATTTTGCAGGTTTTAATTTAATTAATTTTGATAAGGCGATCATCATTTGATACATTTGTATTTACCAACGAATTAAAAAATTGATTTTGTGTTGGCAATGATGATATTTTCAAACTTTCGAACGAAGTCATTATTTCATATGGATATACACCCTTCCTAATTAATCTTTTAAAGTCTTCATCTCGCGGGTAATTTTTTTTGAGCTCAACAAATTGATGTGTTTTTATATTATGTGCTAATCTATCAAGACTGCTTGACATAAATTTAAATGAGTCTAAAAATCTTAACGAGATATTATTATTTTTAATTTTTAAATATTTTGAAAAAGAAATATATTTTTCTTTATTTTGAGGGATTATATCAATTTTATCCTCTTCAAAACCTAGAGCGTGCACAATAAAATGGGCATCGTAATTAGCTAAATTGTGCAAGAATACCGGGACAAATCGTGGGGCTTTGTACTTTTTCTTGCAGCACGTATGAGCAACACCTGCGTATTTACCACTGTACCAATCATAACATATAACATTATTATTATTATCTAAATCATTATTGCAAATATAACAAACTTTACTTTGTAAAACATGCAAATTATCACTTTCCGATAGCGGTAATGGAGGTTTAGGAAAAGAGTTTTCTTTACAAATTAATTCTAAATCCCCTTTCAAATGCTTCATAAATTGTTCGGCGCAACGTTCGCCCGTATACGTTCTATAAATGGAGAGACTGTCATTATATGAACACTTTAAATAATAACCGAAACTAAACACCGCATGTTTTTGTATGTTATTGGTGTACGATTTCGTAGCCTCGTTTTGACATGTTTGAATGGGGGTTAAAAATGCCTCGAAATCTGCGTATATTACAAATGGTAGTTTAAGCTTTCGCTCGTAATTATTAAACGCTAATTTGTTGCTAGCCGTTTCTACATTAAACCAGTTCTTTTTTGTTTTCATTGGATCTGGTAAATATATCTATGATGAGTAGGTATTATACGAAAACAATTTTACTGCGAACTAGGTTAGGTTAGGTTAGTATTGTTATGCTAAAAAAATAAAACGAAATCCGCGGTTAATTAATTAATTAATCAAAATGGTGCGCCACCAACACAAATATGAAACGGTTCTATGATGAGTAGGTTAGGTTAGGTTAGGTATTCTTATTCTCTCTTATTAAGAAATAAAAAACACTGCCTGTAATACACTGCTATTTTATAATTTTTTGATAAGGCGATCAATGAGCCAGAATGCAACAGTCCCTACTACTCTATGAAAAGACACTATATAATGCGGGGTACTAGCTGCGAAAAAATCCGCGGATCCGGGGTAATCAATTTAATCCGCGGTCAATTAATTAATCAAAACCGCGACCCGCGAGAAAATCCGCGGAAAATTTTGATTGATAAGGCGATCAATTTAATGAGCCAGAACGCACCAATCCCTACTACTCTATGAAAAGACACTAAATATTCCCTCAGAAATATCTGTCGAGCTTTTTTTGCAGTTTTTAATTCGCGGGGTAATCAATTTAATCCGCGGTCAATTAATTAATCAAAACCGCGACCCGCGAGAAAATCCGCGGAAAATGTTGATTGATAAGGCGATCAATTTAATGAGCCAGAACGCACCAATCCCTACTACTGACACTCCCTTCCCCACTTTCCTTTGAATTTTTCAAGGCAATGTTATTGAGTAGTGAAACTTAACGCTGGGCTTTTACGATGGTGCCAGCGCGAAGAAAGTAAAATATTAATAAATAACAATTGATTCCCTCGAGTGGAGATCGAATCCACAACCTCCGCATCACAGTTTTAGTCTTGGGCCTTCACGAAGCTTTTTTGAGCCACGACAGCCTCTACATTTCAATTTCATATACCTTGTACTAATAATAAATTGCTATTAGAGATCTAACTACTGTAAATCCTAAGATTTTCCAGTAAGCTATCGTTTAACTGTAAAGATCAGAAAAGAAAGCTCGTTTTAAGCTAGTATGATTGAATAATAGTAGGTGTAGTATACACGAATTTGATGCTAAAAAAGCCTTCGTATTACAATACATAAATGTTATTACTTTTCCAGTAGCCAGAACGTTCGCTTTTACAATTACCTTTTTTTATTAAAATTTTAATTTCGTTAGCGTTGTTACATGGCAAACAATGTTGTCCTGTTTTAATTAAACTCAATTCTGTTTTGATTTCATTTATTAAAATAACGATAAATAGTCACTTTATTATAGATTATGTATTATTCTCTTAAATTAAATTTCCTTAGATATGATAAGCTTAACTTAATAAAATATTATTCTAGTGGAATTCGACAATACTTTAAATCCATCTCATAATGTCTTTAATATGTACAAAACATGACAAATGTTTTTTTTTTATCTTAAATTATATTGCGGAAGATAATATATACATTACTTCTAGCGTTCCCTTATACTTCTTATATAATTTAGATTTTAACATTTTGTTTATTTTTTATTAGTTTTGGAGACCACACGGACTAGAGTTCTCCAGAAAGAAATTGTAATTTATCCCCCGCCTCTAGCTTGCCTTTATTAATCTGCAAAGTGGAGCGCAATAACTTTATGCACGACAAGGTGGAAGTGCTAAATCATAATAGCACGGAAACTCAATCACGAACTTCCGGTGATGGTGAAAGTGATGCACACCCTTCTACACCCTTAACCAACCACGTCGATGTAGTGCCCGAGATACTACGCCGTCTTGTAGGAGCCCTCTAGTTGGAGACGAGCGCCCGCCAACTGTTCAATTTGAGTCGTATGTACGATCATAATATACAAGTAAAAACAACAATTCGTATTCATTAAAAACGAGAATATTCTTTTACTCCACATACAGTGTATTTTATACACATACCTCCTCGAGTGTCTTCACGAGAGAACGATAAATTTCACATATCGCTCTATCCTATTTCCTTCCTATTACACCCTGCAGTGTAAATATTGATATATTTCTATTGAAGGCTAAAACGACTTGAGGGTAAAAGTAAATGCCTCTACGTTTTGGACAAGTGTTTGCATATAGGTCCATTTGACCCCGGGAAATATGAAAGAGAAATTTGAACCGAGATCTCTATCATAATTTGAGAATTATGATAGAGAAATATAATGATAATAATCATAATCTCTATATATAATAAGACAGTAAAAATATTTTGTCTGTACATTTAGTAATTTTGGCTGAAATGGATAGAGGGACACTTAAAAAGAAAGCAAAAAGATTTTTTTTGAATTTCTTGTCTGTCTGTCGATATGTATGTCCACATTTTTCTCTGAAAGTACTGAACCGATTTACTTGAAAATTTCACCTATTGCTTTGTTTTAACTCAACTTAACTACTAAAGTTTGGTTCATCAAAATCGGTTCATTAAAAAAAAACTTATCGTCATTTGAATGAACTCAAGACATTAGTTTGCCTGAGGAGGTTATATAGCAATAGCGCTGGTAAGATTCCTGGCTAAAGAATGACATTCGAAACGTCTGGGTTGTATGACTGTCGATAAAAATATATATTTTTGAAGCACTATTATATAATATTTTCTACAATAAGGTAAACAAAATTGAATTGATAGTGGAGATTACCTTCATAAATCATAACAGTTAAGTTTAAGTCGTAATTAATTCAACACAGAGATAAAGAACGTTCTTGAAAGAAATATCAAGTAAATACAAAGATTTTTTGGTTGGTTCGTTCGTATAATATATATAACTAATTTAAAAACTGTACAGGAGTTAATATGCAATTATTACAGTTATTTTACGAAGAATATTATGAATCATTACCCGAATCAATAATTTAACATTAAAGGCTGTTTCTGAAGCAGTAAATTAAATCATTAACTCACATCAGCACATTTAACAGAGTTCTAAAAAACATAACATAGGTAAAAAGAACGTAATGTTACAAAAATATACATTGGTGGTATTTTTTAGTTCGAAACAATCAAAAATTCTTATAGAAATTACGATAATGTCGTAAAAAATCATATTAGAATATTACAGAGATATAAAGTAATAAAAAATCATACTATAAGCCATTTTACTTGTCAATCAATTCTGGTTATTAAATCATTTATCATGTAGTTTAAGCGGACGAAGCCGCTGGCGAGCCGCTAGTATATTAATAATAAATAATATTAATAGGACATCGTATGTATAGTACGATGATAATATACTCGTAAAGGCAACAATTTGTTTTCATTAAAAACTATTCAGAATATTATTTTAATTTTGCCACCTCCACATATACTGTATTTTATATACATACTCCTACCTCTTCGAGTGTCTTCACGAGAGAACGATAAATTTCACATATCGCTCTATTCCATTTCCTTCCTATTACACGCTGCAGTGTAAATGTGGATATATTTCTATCGAAGCCTAAAACGACTTGAAAATATTTGTTATGAAAATATTTCACGATGTATCCTGCACCTACCTACAGCAGTGTTTAGACACTCCGTTCCCCAATTTCCGCCGAATTTTGGAGACATCGCGTGTTAAGTGACGGAACTCAATGCCGCGCTTTGCCTCGTCACCAGAGCGAGGTAATTAAAATATTAAATGTTGTAGGAATTGAACCCACAA
The DNA here is from genome assembly GCA_021202915.1 of Heliconius himera. Taxonomy (NCBI): domain Eukaryota; kingdom Metazoa; phylum Arthropoda; class Insecta; order Lepidoptera; family Nymphalidae; genus Heliconius; species Heliconius himera. The sequence continues at coordinate 71,822 of JAJHJA010000384.1, read as the reverse complement.
CGAACCACAGATGCAAGCTTTAACTATTTTATCTTTACTCCATCTTTTTCTGTAAATACATGCTGTATAGGAATAAATTATTTCGTTTACAAGTGTTACGTAAATATTAGGCCGTTATCCGACCAGCTAGTTCAATATTTTTACAATACAATACAATACGATAAACTTTATTGCACATATAAAACAAAGAAATATAAAAAAAAATGAACATAAATAAACAAGAAAAAAACACGTATGCAAAGGCGGTCTTATTGCTTTAGGCAATCTCTACCAGACAACCTTTGAAACATTACGGATAAGTTGTAATGAGGAAAAGGAAGACAACGTCACGGTGCAAAATTTATTTCATGAAATGAAATATATAATATACATATGTGCAAAATATTTCTATGCAAAAAACGACCTATCTTATTGAATTTAAATAAATTATAGTTATAATAAATGTACATTCTTATCATATAGAGAGAGGCAGATGACAAGATATTTCGATTTTTGTTTTCTGCCTTAATAATGAGAGAATTATTAACGATAAAATTACATTAATTTAAATATATTGAGCACAAGCGTGCGACTGTAAAAGCGACGGTTTTGGGTTCGATTCCCAGTCGGAGGAATGAAATATTTAAAATCATTCATTCATTTCCTCGCTCTAGTAACAAGGCGAAACGTGGCTCGCAAATCTCGTAACGAAGAATGCGCGGTATACAGCGTGAAACTAAAAAACGGATCATACCAACAATTGTTTACAGTTCCATGCTGTCCCATTTTATCATAAATCACAATAATACAATATTACACGCTTATAAACAATACTGATTCTAAGTAAACAAACTCATAAATTTAAAAAATTGTGGTATTTAGTAAAATTAAATTAAAAAATCATTATACTGATAATAAAATAAAAAAAATTCTTTTGTATATTCAAAACGACTATGAACATGTTTAATTGCATTTAAAATATAATTTAGAAATTTCTGACCCATCATGACGCAGTGGAATTGTAAAAAGCTATGATTGTGTGTTCAATCACCACTCGGTAGAGAATGATCATATATATACAGGAAGAGGCAGCGCTCCATTTACGGAAACAGCATATAGGATAAAATATTTCAAACCTATACCTAAAGAAATGAATCAAGATGCATCAACAGTTTGGATGTAGGATTTTTTTTTCATTTCACGATTTTTATCCATACCTGTATTTCGTGTGACGCGATTACGTATAGATCTCAATAACATAAACACTTACTACTACAAAAATACTACTAAGGGTTAAACAACTTTGAACTTTATCGCCAATACCTACGACTCGATTTCGGAATGAGCCGTGCGCGGCGATGTTAATTTAATAGGTTTATGTGTGCGTGCGTCGTCCTTACAAATGGCATTTTATTTTAAAATGACAATTTTATTATTTATTTTGTTTGAAAAAATAACTTTTTCATTTTTGGAAATTTATTTTTTTCTGATTTATATTAGGCTTTTATAGAGTAGTTAAAACTGTGGTTTCATTTAATGTGTTGCTTACACTTCCACCCTGTATAGTTTTTGAATTTCCACTCTCTGATTAAACCAAATACTATCTATATTTTATTCTGCTACGAATATCTTGAAAATTCAAGATATTCGTTCTCCACATCATCAGCGCACGTTATTATTTATTTAACCAAATCTTTCATATAAAATTAGGGCTCGGAATAGAAGAACGAAACCCATTGAAGTTTCAAAGAAATTTTGTCGAGGCTGTTCCCCTTTGCGACTAATAAATTCGGAGATGGATGAAGATAATGTCAATTTGATGGTAGAATTGAGCACTGAAATATACATTGTGACATGTTATATTGACTGATTTATTTAAAAGTCCTGGCGCAGGGGCGTGTCTGTTAATGCGACAGGTTGTGGGTTCGATTCCTACTCTAGGTAAGGTAGGTAAGTATATTATTTTTTAAAAAAATATTTTCTAACTCTAGTAACAAAAGAGCACCGTTGAATTCCACTACTCTACAAGCAAAGTCCCAGAATTCGGCGGAAAATGGAGAACGGAAGTGCTTAACGATAGATTACCAGGTTCTCTTAGGTCTGCTGTGTGTGGGATGAAGCTATAACAAATAAATAAAAGAATTATACTATATCGATTTTTACATTATATAATATTCTAAAATGACTTTTTCATCATACTTGAATATTACGAAGGCTTAATAATAATACGCCTACCAAGCTTATCGCAAATTCATCCACGTAATAAAATTTTTAAATAATGCGTGATGACTCATGGAATCACCCTCTATTATTAAAATGATTGTTGTTTTGTGTATTAAAACTTTCTATAGAAAACATATATAGGAAATGAGAGCCAAGTTAAATGTTAAGTTTTTAGAATTCATCGTACCCGACTTTTCCTCCAAAAGAAAAATTTAAAAAAATTAACTCAATACCTTTTTTACATAAGGGTTTTATTATATAGAGGCCGTTGTGGAGCAGGGGCACAAGGGTGTGACTGTAGAGTGGCGATTGTGGGTCGGATCCCTACTGGGGAGAATGAATTATTAATTCTTGGTATTTTCATTTCTTTCCTCCAAGCTTCGTTTCTTGGCAATAAGGCAAAATCCCAGCGTTGAGTTGCGCCTCTCCGTTTCCAATAAACTGTTGAAATTTTATATACATAACAAAGCAAGAGATTTTAACAAACGTGTTGATACATGTAAACTAATTGGTTCACGAGTTACAACGTGAAATCCATAAGTGCGCTGTCTGAACTTTGAAATATAATATTATCATTAAATCATATTCATCCAACAATTATAAAATATTTATATAGGATTTTAATGTATGAAAAACTTATAAATTGAAAAAAACTAATTTTTGAAAAAAACTAATGAGTTGAGTTCCGCCACCCATCACGCAATGCCTCCAGAATTTGGCGGAAAATGTCGAACATAGTGTCTTAACACTAAGTTCCCTCTGCGTACCCTGCTGTGTGCGGGATACAACATGAAGCTGATTTTTTAAATTTAATAAAAGTTGTACTTAATACGATTTAATAATGAAAGCAGGCGAAGCCGCACGGGGGCCGCTAGTAACAGAATAAATTTATTGACCCTAATTTACTTTGTTATTTAATCACATTATTTATGTTCGCATATATTTAAAAAATCCAAATAAGAATCAGATTAACATGACACATTAAACCCACAAAAGCCACTGCGATGATTAATGAACAAAAAATATTTACATATTGTAATCAATATACAAATTTTTGCATAAGGCCTAATGAATAAATATTAAGTTATTAATATGCTTATTTGTCCATTGAGAATTTTAATACCGATCCTTGACGTGTTCTGATAATATTTTATAATTATAAAATGGTAAAATATATGGTGCAGTTATTTTCAAATATCACATATATACATATTATGATGTTAGGTACAACAATGACGTCATTACTTTTTTTTTAAATCAGTCTAGTCCAACCACAAATACAAACTTTGATTGTATATGATGTAATTGTTCAAAAATGAAAATTTCTCTAAGTCTAGTCAATTGTTGCATCAAATGAGCTATATATAAAATATTTTTGTTTTGTGGTAGGTCTACGCCAGAGGTAGGAGACAGTTTATTAATATTGGGCGCTAGTCAATGTGTTGTATAGGGTACCATCAAAGAATACGCTATATCGCTTAAAATTAATAACGAGTTAATGTTAAAATGAATGAATGATGTTCGGGAATAAAGAGAGCTTTCTCGTTTTCGTATGTACCGCCTAATTTTCTAGACATTATATGTTGAATGGTGGAACACGACGCCGCGTTTAGTTTTGTTACCCGAACGAACGAAATCAATTTGTACCCTCGAGTTCAAATTGATTCCAAAACAGCGAAGAGGTGTAACATACTAAGCGAAAAGTCGCTTAGTCGCTTAGAAAAAATAAGTTTTTACCATTTATATATACCTTTATATATTAGTTACATACTATACATTCATTTTTACAAGTATCTGTTGAATTGTGCCTAAAGCGATACCTCAAATATTAATATCACACGTTCCCTTTTTAATTCAGTATACGCGTGAATACTTTAAGTCTTTCATCTTTCGATATTCATATGTATTCATATATAAGAGGTCGGATATTTTTTGTATTATCATGAATTTCTTCAAAGTGCAAAATTGATATACGTATTATAAGTAGCTTCCTTCGTAATCGTATGTCGTTATACTGTCTGTAGCTGCTGTTTTAAATTTAAAAAAAATCAGCTTCAAGCTTTATCCCGCACACAGCAGGGTAGGCCAACCTAGTGTTAAGACACTCCGTTCCCCACTTACTGCCGAATTCTGGAGGCATTGTGTGTTGAGTGGCAGAAATCAACGTCGCGTTTTTTGCCTCTACACAAGAGTGAAGAAATGGAAATATAAATTTAAGTAAATATTTCATCTCCTCGAGTGGGATCGAACCCACAACCGGTCGGTTTTACCGTCACAGTTTGTGCCCCTATTTGTTGTATATTTTTTATTATATTTTTTATTTAATTATATATTAATACAGTTTAAATTAATCAAGGACCTATTTCTTGAGATATTATCTATATATATAAAAGGACTTGTGCTGACTGACTGAGGTAAGACGCACGCAGAGCCGTAACCGCTGATGGTAGAAACGTGAAATTTGGGCAGACGTTTATTTTCATATTCTGGACATCCACTAAGAAGGGAATTTGAAAAATTTTAACCCTAAAGGCATGAAATAGGGGTTGAAAGTTTGTATGGAAAAAAAATTTAATCTGTACCGATTTTTATAAAATTTGAAATTCAGACTCTTAAAAATATTTCGTTGAACACGTGTTTCATGGTTTTTAAGAATTCAGCACCTAAGGGTTCAAATAAGGGGTTGAAAGTTTATATGGAAAAATCTTTAAATCGCCACCGATTTTTATAAAAAATTAAATTCAGACTGTTAAAAATATTTTATTGAACACGTGTTTCGTGTTTTTTTAGAATTCACACCTAAGGGTGCAAATAAGCGGGCGAAGCCGCGCGCGCCCTCTAGTAGTCAATACAGCATTACATAACACAGAAATACTCCCATATATAATTCCTTTAAAAATATTATTTCTTTATGTTCTCTGAATGAAACTATTAGTATTTATTCTTTATACACATTGGTAGTTCTTTAAATAGAAGGTCCAAAAAAAATACTTGTGAAATATTTTTTCCACAACAAAGGTTTAGATCTGATTTTGACAAACAGAACAAATACATATTTTTACAACAGAAAAACATTAAACATTTATCATTGTTTCCATTAAGCTAAAATGAACGATATGTACACATAATATACACATAAACATCTAAATGAAAATATTTTAAGACTAGCGGCCAGCCCGCGACTTCGCCCGCTTAAACTACATGATTATTGATCTAATAAACAGAATTGACTGATGACTGTTATGACTTGTAATATGATTTTTATTTCTTTAATCTGTAATCTTTTAATATGATTTGTTACTACATTATCGTAATTTCTATACGGACTTTTGATTGTTTTGAATTAAAAAATACGACCCATGTTGATATTTGATATTTATAAAAATATACATAAAGCTAATTATTTCTTATACGTATATATTTTTGTAATATTACGTTGTTTTTACCTATGTTATGTACGTCTCATCATAATTTTAAAACTCTGTTAAATGTTCAGGACATTTCAGTGAATAATTTAATTTACTCTTTCAGAAACTGCCTTAATTATTGATTGTAAAGATTCATAATATTCTTTGTGAAATAACTGTAATGATTGCATATTAACTCCTGTACAGTTTTTAAATTAGTTACATAAGTATGTATAATATAAGTATATTATTAGCTAAATGTAAAATTATTAAATATGTAGTTATTACAGAGTACATGTAGAAAGGCTGGTTTTAGGCACTTTTATATAGATTTATTTCAAACGAACGAACCAAAGAATCTATGTATTTATATTTATCTATGTATTTAAGAAATATTAGTATTTATTTGAAGATCAAATCGGCCTTTATGTATTGAATTAATTACGACTTAAATTTAACTGTTATGATTTATGAAGATAACCTTCACTAACACTTCAATTTTGTTTACTTTTTTGTTTCTAGTCTGAACAATAGTGCTTTAAAAATATATATTTTATCAACAGTCATATAACCAAGACGTTTCGAATGTCATTTTTTAGCCAAGAATTTTACCAGCGCGATTGCTATATAACATTCGCAGGCAAACTAGTGCCTTAAGTTCATTCAAATGACGATAACTTTTTTTGTATGTGCTAAGTTGTAATGTTAAGTTGAGTTAAAACAAAGCAATTAGAGATTTTTTTAAGTAAATCGGTTCAGTACTTTCAAAGATTAACGTGACCATACACACAGGTCTAAATGAGTGAAATAAATAATATGAGATTCCAACTTTTGTGAGACTGGTTTCTACTTACATACAAATTAAATGAAATTAAATTGTACCAAAGTTCCTTTTAAATCATTTTAAACTTTTAAATCATTTTATAAAAAGATGTATATTTTTTTTATATGTAAGTACATTGAAGGTAACGAGATGATCAATAATAAATATTATATTTATGTAGCTTCTTCTCAATCTTTCACCATTTTATACTCGATACGTAGACGAGTTTAGATGGATCATCTTGAGAAACGTTTTTTTCGATGAGTGAAGTGGTATGGAGATAATTTATCATTTGAAATCGGCCTTCGATTTCGAGAATAAAAGTGTAATATTCTTATAATATTTATAATGGTTATAAAGTTTTATTATAAAATTAAATTTGTAAATAAATAAATGAGGCCGGTCGTGGCGCAGCGGCACGAGGTGTGACTGTAAAACCGACTGGTTGTGGGTTCGAATCCCACTCGAGGAGATGAAATATTTACTTAAATTTATATTTCCATTTCTTCGCTCTGGTGTCGAGGTTAAGCGCGGCGTTGAGTTCTGCCACTCAACACGCAATGCCTCCAGAATTCGGCAGAAAGTGGGGAACAGAGTGTCTTAACACTAGGTTCCCTCTGCCTACCCTGCTGTGTGCGGGATACAGCGTGAAGCTAATTTAATTTTTTTTATTTTAAATTTGTAAATTTGAGTAACAGAAAATATCTTTTAGAACGTTTCCATATAATTTTGCAGATACTCTCTTATAAATATCAATATTCATGGGAAATACATAAAATTTGACAAACCTAAATTTGTGGACGTATGCATTCAATTTGTAGAAAATGAAAAACAATTATTAGTTTTTAAACATTTTTTTCTATATAATATTTATAACTGCAAATCTCACCTCTTGTCAGATTTCGTACAAAACGCAATAATAACGATGCATAAACGCTTATATCGTATCTTTTGATTTCAAAATCAAATTTGAAATTAAAATCAAACTTCTGCTTGATTTTTTCTGTGCTCCAAGGGGCCCTGGTCTAGAATACATCCTGGAATAGTATATATACATACTATACGCAATACTCACCACGTTAGCCTAGAAATGCCGTATGTTTCTGTCTGTCCACGTAAACGTACGATAATTTTTGCCGTGTGATCCTGGCCTAGAATAGGATCATCCTGGTACTGGTGGTGTCGTAAGAGGCGAATACAGTACGTGTGGTAGAGTCACGTCGCCAGCAATGGCAACACGCATGGGCAGACTCGACCGCATCATTACCACCCCCGGCATTTAAAACCGGCGGTAAGTAGTGGCTTTATGCCACTGCGTTTTGTCGAATTTCGGCATCAAATAATGCCGGAATTCGACGCCCAACTCACCTTAAAGGCCGGCAATGCACCTGTAGCTCCTCTGGTGTTGCACCGGGTCGTGGGCGGCGGTAATCACTTACCATCTGGTGACCCTAATGCTCGTTTGCCTTGTCTTTTCCATAAAAAAAAACTTATAATTGAAAAAAAAAACATGGCTAGAGCTTATTTGAGTGAAAACGAGCTTGCCAGTTTACAACTTCAAGATAACCTATAGAACTAGGGTCTTCACAATATGAGATGCCGTTTTTATTCATAAATTATATATATCTATGAATTAAAACGACATCTCAAGATCGATCTCAGTCTTTAGAACTATCTATAAATGGTTAAAGTTCTAAAACTTAGTGATTTACATTTTGAACCTAACTGGATTTTAATGGATGGATGGATGGATGTATCATGTTCGTAGTCCATAGCAGGAGGTAACCTAATAATATTTTATAACATAACTGTCCAAACTAACTATAAATTCTATTCAATGGTAGAAATGTACTGATATTGTGTTAATCGAGCAAAGCGAATAAGTATTTTCGAGAGGAAAATAAACTTAATACTTTACGTAAATGGATTCAAATTGAATCATCTGCTTATTCGAGAAGAAATTATATTCAATCTAACGCAAGTGACAATGGAAAACTTTTGTAATTTCTAAAATACGATTTTCTTTTAGAAAATCAGCTTCACGCTGTATTCCGCATACAGCAGGGTAGGCAGAGGGAACCTAATGTTAAGACACTATTTCCCACTTTCTGCCGAATTCTGGAGGCATTGCGTGTTGAGAGGCAGGATTCAACGCCGCGCTTTGCCTCGACGCCAGAGCGAAGAAATGGAAATATAAATTGAATTAAATATTTTATCTCCTCGAGTGGGGATTGAACCCACAACCAGTCGGTTTTACAGTCACACTTTGTGCCGCTGCGCCATGACTGGCCTCATAAAATACGTTAAAGTTGAAAAAAATCCGTTAAAAATAACTATAGTATCGGATATTGAACTAACAATGGCTTTTTTTAAGCTCCACGCTGTATCCCATACATAACAGGGTAGGCACATGGAATCCAGGGATTTCATGATTGATAGAAACGAGGTGTCCGTTTCTATCAATAGAAATATATAAATTGTTAATTCAATATATTGTAACTGTGTACATAAAAAGATAGAATATGTTAAGAAAAAGATACAAAACATTTTCTGAGATAAATTAGATTTCTGTTTTCATGTGTGGAATATAACTGAAGCTCTCCTTACTCCAGTATAATAAAAACAGTATAGAATAAAGATTCTGTAAATTCTATCTTATTATAGCAATATTTTGAAAGACAAACTAAGAAGACAAAGAAACAGACACTAAAAATAAAAAAGCTACTAATTAAAAAGAATATTTTCTTTACAATAAAACTTGAATTTTCCCCTACACGTTAACATTAAAGTCCAAAAAATAAATGTATATTAAGATCCAATATGACAAGTTGTAAAAGGAAGTAAAAGGAAAAATTATTAAAGGACAAATATAGTTATTAGGCAAGTAGAGGCAGATTGTACCAAATGTACAGGAAGTACTTTTGCTATTGCCTTTGAAATGTATATAAGCTTATGATGCGTGAATTTGTGCTTCATCGGCCAATATCATGCTTCGTGAATACGACTTTATTCGTTACTTATAATATTAAGAAAAAAAAGCTTAAATCAGCTTCACGCTGTATCCCGCACACAGCAGGGTAGGCAGATGGAAACTAATGTTATGACACAGCGTTCCCCACTTTGCGCCGAGTTCTGGGGGCATTGCGTGTTGAGTGGCGGAACTCAACGCCGCACTTTGCCTCGTCACCAGAGCTAAGAAATGAAAATATAAGTGTAAGTAAATATTTTATTGAATTGAACTTTTAAGTTCATTTTTTTTCTACAAATAACAGGGAAGTAAGAGGGAACCTGGTGAAGACGCCCCATTCCCAGCTTAACGCCTGATTATGGAGACATTGCGTGTTGAATGCTGAAATTTAACTAAGTTGTCCTAACAGAACCAGGATATATAAATTGTAAAAGATTCCCCTGAGTGGAAATAGTCAACAATAAAATTTATTATATACTAGCGACCCGCTCGCGGCTTCGCCCGCTTAAACCACAAAATTATTTAATTAACACACTGAATTATGTTCGAGTTTTGATATACCTATAATGTATGTTTGCAACGCAATGAAGATTTTTAATGACAAATTTATTAAAACTTTAGGTCGCATTTTCGTACCTCCCATGAGAATCTTCACTTGAATTTTTGAAATAAAAACACAACTTATCGATACTTACAATAAAATCCTAACTCATCGGTGGCTGTACATGGAAGATATTACAATTAACATTGTAATAGAACTTGGTCAGTTTGTCTGTTTGTCTGTGAATTTGTTCACGATAATCTCAGAAACGGCTTAACCGATTTAAATCCTTTTTTGTTTGCATTTTGGCAATTTAATATTAGTTTTATTTTAATCAGCTTCACGCTGTATCCCTCACACAGCAGGTTAGGCAGAGGAACCCTAGTATTAAGACACTCCGTTCCCCACTTTTTGCCGAATTCTGGAGGCATTGCGTGTTCTCGTTCTTTCGTGTTCTCGTTCGCTCGACACCAGAGCGAAGAAATGGAAATATAAATTTAAGTAAATATTTCATCTCCTCGAGTGCTTGCACTTCGTGCCGCTGCGCCACGACTGGCCTCAACTGGACTGGACTTTATTTTAATCGGTTCACACAAAGTTAAAACCAGATCCACGCTTTATCCCGCCTTTAGCAGGGTAAAGCTTATGCGTAAGATTATGAGATTATGTTGTAATGTAAGGATTAAGATATTGCGTATAATGTGTGACTGATGTGCGAAATTAAAATATTATTAAACGAAATGAAAATATTATTAAATTATAATTCAATCCTCCAAGTGGGGATCGGACCCACACCAGTCGCGTTGCAGCCACAACTTTGGCCTTTAACAAAGAACAGAAGAGAAGCGCGTCAGCGCTCCTTTTACGGAAATAGCATATAGGTAAAATATTTTAATTCCATACCTAAAGAATTTAAGCAACAGTGTAGACGTAAGTTTTTTTTTTTCATTTCACGATGTTTAATCATATCTATATTTCGTGTGAGGCAGTTACGCTTTGATACCAATAACGTAAACACATACTACTACAAAAATATTACTAAAACCTTTAGATTTTAGAACTTTGAACTTTGCCGCCAAAACCTACAGCTCGATTTCGGAATGAGGCGTATGCGGCGGTCTCCCTTTGATAAAAAAAAAAAATGTGCGTGCGTCGTTCTTGACAAATTGTATTTTATTTTACAACGATAATTTTATTATTTATTCGCGGCTTTGTCCGCTTGAATTACATGATTACTCTTTTAAGAAATATAGATATTACAAACAGCCTTAACTAATAATTAATTGATTTGGATTAGTACTCACGATATTATTTGCAAAATAACTTATCTAGCTCCTGTACAGTTTTTAAATTAGTAACATATATTATTAGTTAAATATATAATTGATATACAGAATATACGTAGAAAGCACGTTTTTGCTCCCAAAAGTTATTTTTTTATACGTTTCTTAAAAAAATATTAATAACATAAACGAACGAACGGACTGAAGAACCTATTCAAAATATTTCTTTGAATATTAAGTCATTCTTTATCACTGTGTTAAATAATTACGAATTAAGCTAGACTGTTACGAAGGTAATCTTCACCAACAATTCAATGTAGTTTACTTTATAATTAGTACTATGAACAATTGTACTTTAAGAATACGTAAATTTATCAACAGTCAAATAAATAAGACGTTTCTAAAGTCATTCTTTTGGACTTACAATTGAACTGTAACCATTCGAGCATTGTTAGAAAAATATTACAATGTTATGTTAAATTTATTATAAGTATAGATTACACTTACATGACGTAATTAACGTAGTTAAGCAGATAATAACTCAACAATATAATAATTTATTTCTTAATAATTTCTTTTTTTTTTCAAATATAAATATCTTTAAAACTTTAAGTACATTATTTTTTGATAAAGTGTAGCGGTAACCTTTCCAAACTATATTTTCTTTTATGCACAGCGCCATCTATTAAGATCCCATCACAATTAGAAGAGAGTATCAAGATTCGTTAGTACCTACTATTGGTCAATAGATAGCGTTCTTGTATTGATTTTTTAATATGTCAAATATAAACTTCTTGAAAACTTAAATACTTATATCTTTAGTATTAAAATGATTAATATTTTTTAGTATTAAAATGATTAATATTCCTTCCGTCGTAATTAGTGTTTAACTCCACAGAACGTTTTTTGCGTTATCAAGATTCGTTAGTACCTACTATTGGTCAATAGATAGCGTTCTTGTATCGATTTTTTAATATCTCAAATATAAACTTCTTGAAAACTTAAATACTTATATCTTTAGTATTTAAAATGATTAATATTCTTTAGTATTAAAATGATTAATATTCCTCCCGTCGTAATTAGTATTTAACTCCACAGAACGTTTTTTGCGTTATCAAGATTCGTTAGTACCTACTATTGGTCAATAGATAGCGTTCTTGTATCGATTTTTAATATGTCAAATATAAACTTCTTGAAAACTTAAATACTTATATCTTTAGTATTAAAATGATTAATATTCTTTAGTATTAAAATGATTAATATTCCTCCCGTCGTAATTAGTGTTTAACTCCACAGAACGTTTTTTGCGTTATCAAGATTCGTTAGTACCTACTATTAGTCAATAGATAGCGTTACTTGTGTCGTTTTTTAGTATCTCAAATATTAACGTCTTGAAAACTTAAATACTTATATCTTTTGATAGAGTGAAGCGATTACAATGAAATAAAGACTAAAACCTACCTTGATTTATTTGTAATTTTTATGTATAAAAGTTGCTTAAATTTATTGTGTACTTTTTACGTGATACGTGTTCACATAAACAGACAAACAGACAAACAGACAAACAGACAAAAATTCCAAAAATGTTGGAAATGGATTCTGTTAGTTATCCTTTAACACCCTGGCAAATTTTTTCTTAAATATTTTCAATGTACAGAAACGACTTTTCTACAGATTTATTATAAGTATAGACTATGTCGTGTTCACTGTTTCCTACTATAATATTAGAGTACTGTAATAAAAATGAAATAAACACTAAATAAAGAAAAAAACATACCGACTCAAATTAAATATAATGCTAGAAATTTCTAGCTAAATTTATTAATTATAGCCACTCCACTTACTAATTTTGTAATTATTTAGAACGATATCATTTTTGTTGCATGGCCAACAATGATAAGCTTTTAAAATGATAGAATGTGGGATTCAATTTCAATCTTTTCAATTCCTTTTCTTATATTCTATAATATTATCAATTTTTTTTATCACCAACATATTTTTTTAAATTTAATACTATATCCTCAACTTTGTATTTTCAGAAAAGTTATTCTTCTAAATACATGGGACATGAGAAACTATAATCACAATTCAAATTCATAAAATTTAATATTTTATTGTCTTATATATACTATTTATTTATTTTCTTTAATAACATAATATCTGCAATTAAAATGATTTTTCTAAATTCGCAAAAAATATATATAATATACAAACAAAACAAATCCAATAAATATTTACAAACCATTTAAAATAGTGGTGGAGTCACGATTGGAGTAGTCACGTTTTACAATCTATATTTAAACGGTCTTTCATTTTGCCCTCTTTTTCGACGTCAAAAGTCGCCTCCGTAATTTAATAAAACTATCAACGACTTCTTATAAAATTACGTTATTCGAGAGTTTACTATTATTGTTTCCTGTTATTAGTTATTTGGTGTAGACATTTAAAAAAATAACATAATGTGTGTCTAAATAATAACGCAATGATGTCTCTTTGTTTACAAATTTGAGTTGAGTCGAGTACATAATACTATTTGTATGTATTTAATAAATAATGTAAACTCTTTATTATTGATATCAAGGCAAGAACAATGATCATTTTTCGTTTAACTTTAATAAAATCAGTTATTATAATTTAGATTAATAAAGAAAAAAAAAATAAAAAAAAATCATAATAAATCAAAAACATTAAAACTGTTTACGTGCTCCATATAAATATATATACACACACGCACATACACGCGCACACACACTCACACACACTCAAATAATCGATATTTATATATATATAAACATAAATATATAAACAGCGACATCGAGTTTAACGTGAAATATCTGGAATTTGGTTGAAACGTGGCAAATTGAGTGTTTTGTAGTTTCAAGACACTCCGTTTTACAACTTTTACAAGGTTAGTTAGATTAAAGTCAATATTAGTAAAGGATTTTTGGATTTCTTTTATAGATAGAAATAACATTTAGGGAACAGGTTTATATTAAGATTTTAATTATCTTTCGTACTACAGGTAGGTAGGTAGGACATTCCACGTTAAATGGCGAAACTCGATGCCGCTCTCTATCGTTTTACCAGTTTCCACTTATCACTTAATTTACGAGTCTAAATGTTTTTGTCGAATTATTCTTTATCGTTGTATCAAATAAAAAAAACTCAAATCAGCATCACGCTGTATCCAGCATACAGCATGGTGGGAAGAGGGAACCTAGTGCTAAGTCATTCCGTTCCCGATTTCCAGCCGAGTTATAGAGGCATTGCGAGTTGAGTGCCAGAACTCAACGCCGCGCTTTGCCTCGATACCAGAGCAAAGAAATAAAAATAAAAATTTAAATAAATAATTCATTTCCTCGAGTGGGCATCGAACCCACAACCAGTCGCGTTTACAGCCGGGTCTCTGACTGGCCTTAAATGGAACAAAATAATAATTTAGCTTAACTCATCTACTAATTAGAATGCCCTTTAGAATAAAAGAACAAACTAACTAGTCTAGTTACATCAAAGAATATATAAATTACCAGAGGATATTCTCAATTAAGAATATATAGTAAAATAGGCGAAAAACTCAAATAATATATACTATTTCTTAGGACAATCAGCAGAGCAATTTTCATCCATTTTAAGGATAAAATTGCATATAAAAATAAATTAATTTAACAGTCTAACCAACACCTAATGCAAGACCAACAACAATACAACACATTACTCCAGTACCACAGCCATCATAGCAACAAGAACACATATAGTACGAGTGTTAAAGATACTCTAGAGTACTCAACACTGCTAGATGAAGTCGGTCGTGGGCCAGAGGCATAAGCATGCCACTCTAAACGTGACTAATTGGAATGGAGTGTCTTGACACTTGATTCCTAGTTTCCATCTGCCTATTCTACTACGGGATAAATCTAAAAAACATATGTATATGGATAACAAAATCTCGTCATTATTTGAAATTAAATGTACAAATGTCGCCAAATATAGATGAATAAAGTTGGCAAAAAATATTATTACGCAAGCTAACTAAGCCGATTGTAAAACTCAACAATATATCTATGTAAATATGTCTTGCTACATCTTTAACATGTAATTGTAAAATAGTTTTTTGCAAAACATTTTAGTAATTATATAAATTATAAGAGAAAGAATTATGAACTTCATAAGGCTCAGGATTTGTTTTACATAAGTATAAATAAGTTGTCATGGCATCAGTGGCACAGCGACTAAATGTAAAGTGAAGGTTGTGGGTTTGATTCCCACCTGAAAGCAAAAAATATTTTTGATTCCTCGCTTTGGAAACCGAATAAAGCGGTGCGGTGGGTTCAACCACAAAAACTATTCATTACACAATGTTATAAAAATTTAACAGAAAATAGAGAACAGAGTGTAATAACTCTATGTTTTACCTGTTTTCTCTGCTATATGTAGGATACAGCGTAGAACTATAAAAAATAATATATTTTATTGTATCAACAAAGTGCATCTAAATTTGTATTCTTCATTTTGCTACGCTCCAATAAACTTCCACTGCCTATTGTTAGTTAAACTAAATACATTGTCAGTATCCACATTTTTGTTGTTATCTACAACCAAATAGTATTGTTACGTTTATATTTGTGTCTAAAATAAATAAATCAAATCAGCTTCACGCTGTATCCCGTACACAGCAGGGTAGGTAGAGGGAACCTATAAGGGGATACCGGGAATAGTGTTAAGACACTCCGTTCCCTACTTTCTGCCGAATTCTGGAGGCATTGCGTGTTGAGTGGCAGAACTCAACGCCGCGCTTAGCTTCGACACCAGGGCGAAGAAATGGAAATATAAATTTAAGTAAATATTTCAGGTCCTCGAGTGGGAATTGAACCCAAAACCAGTCGGTTTTACATTCACACTTCGTGCCGCTGCGCTACGACTGGCCTCAATCATATTCCATCATATTTGTATCTACACTTACATTTGATGTTGGTAATTATTTATAAAATATAAATTAGATAAGGCCCAGTGATTGTAAGTGCGATAGTTTACGGGTTCAATTCCTACTCAGGCTAATCAATAAATTTTAATTATTTACACTCTGCTCTATAAAGACACAGGTCAACGTTGAGATCTACCACCGAAAATCCCTGAAATTGAAACGGAAAATCGTTTACTGTGGAAGTATTTCGGAATCAAATCAAGATGAAGTACAAAAATCAAGGGATTACTACTTATAAATTTGGCTAGTGTTTATAGTCATTTGGAAACTGAATCTCCATGTCGCAGATGTAGCATGTGGCGGAACTCAACGCCGTTTTTTGCCTCGTTAATTATTTTAAGTTATAATATTGTATTAAAACAGAAACGAAGATTATAAATGTGGCACCACATTCTCTCTGCCTTCCCTGTTAAGCGGAAAAAAAGGATAACAGAAAAAATTACAGCGTAAGCTAAATCTATTTCCCAGGGATTTTGGAACTAAGTAGGTATTGAACATTATATCAAATCCGGGCTTCTATAATCTCAAACAAAATTATTGCTGCGTGAAGCGAATAAGCTATAAGCTCTCTAATAGCCATGCAATCCATATTTCCATCAAGCTATTTGTATCAACGTTATATAAGCTTCATATTTATATTCATCTCACATACTTTTAAATCAGCTTACTTGTAAAATATGTCGTGACGAAAACCATGTATATGGAGACTGTACTTTATTGCAGATATTCTATATTTTCGTTTATAATAGTAAGATCGTTTTTAATGATTTCCCGCTGTATCCTTCGTATAGCAGGGTAGGTAGGGAACCTAGTGTAAGAACACTCCCTTTTTCATCTTCCCCAGAATTTTCGAGGCCTTGCATAATGAATGGTGGAACTCAACGCCGCGATTTTGCTTTGGTAAGAGAGAAGAAATGAAAATAGAAATAAATAATAATTTATTCATTCCCCCGAATAGGAATTGAACCCGCAACCGTCACGTTATACTCACAAGCTTGTGCCCCTGCGCTACGGTGGCCTCAATATACATTTAGAACAAAATTTCATAAATTCTCCCAATAATTGTGGAGTATTTGTCACAAATCATTCCGCTCTCGACAATTGCTTCATTTAGAAGTGTTTGCGTCGCACTTCGTTCACCCATTTATTAAAAGATTAAGTATATTTAATTTTTAACACATTTTTTTATTTTCTTTATTATTAGTTTGAGTTGGGCGTGGTGCAACCGCACCTTGTCTGTAAACTGTAAATGCGATGGTTGTGGGTTCAAATTCAGGGTAACAAGATAAAACATGGGTTAAAACGGACGGGGTCTGTGAGACCCGTCACATTTTATTTTACTTATAGTTCAGTTACTATACATGTTACATTTGCATCTTTCTCAGCTGGATTTATAGAATTTTGGTTATAATTTTGGCTGCTGATACCTATATAGATCCATGTATTTTTTGTAGGTATTTAGTACTCGTAGTCGCCGGAATCCACATAATTTGTTTAACATTTTTTTGTATATGATGTTCAAATTATTAGGTTCACAGACAAACAAATTGAGATCCTCCGAGAAATTTATTCTAAAAATTCCGAGGTAAAGCAATAAAATTTTAAGCGATATTTCTTCATCACACTTCTCGTCTAATAAAACAGTTTCAGAGTCAGACTCTGGAAAAATCGACAGTAATCGGCAAACCTTTTTTCAGTTGTCGGTCTACTTTTGCTTACACTTGAGCTTAGAACGAAATTCAAATATTTTTTAAAATAAATTCACACTGTATCCCGCACACAGCAGGGTAGGCAGAGGAAACCTAGTGTTAAGACACTCCGTTCCCCACTTTCTGCCGAATTCTTATTAAAATTAAAATTCGAAAGATATTTTTTAAATTTTTTTAAAGTGTTATTCCACACTTTGGTTAGAAAAATACTTATTTAGAAAACGTATAAAAATTTGAACGTAGCGGGACTCGAACCCGCCCCTCCTGAAAACCGACCAGACGCTCTGGCCACTAAGCCATACTTTCTTATCAAGTTACGTCGTACGTTACAACTTATTTATGTTGTTACCATTTTTCGAGCTCTCATCAAGCTACGTCGAAAATTTCAAATTTAAATTTAAATTTACACATACATTTACTTAGAAATGAATGTTTTTTTAATGCTTTAATAAATTGAGTAAAACTTAATTAATTATAATATATTTTTGTATTATTTACTTACCTAAATAACTAAAAGGGTAACCAACCAACCAACAAATTTTACCATCTTTATGTAACTAATGTCTAAAAAAATTGTCTGTGAAATTCACTCCGAAGTCCGTATAACACTTTTCCATTTCCATGATCGCGGGGTTATATTCCAGACAGATTATAAAAAGCTTATTTTTAATCCTATAATATAAATTCACTTCTCGGTCTATA
Organism: Heliconius himera; assembly: GCA_021202915.1. Lineage (NCBI taxonomy): Eukaryota > Metazoa > Arthropoda > Insecta > Lepidoptera > Nymphalidae > Heliconius > Heliconius himera. The sequence goes on along the minus strand of JAJHJA010000384.1, from coordinate 53,206 downwards.
TTATCGAAAGTATTCTCGTAGGTTTTTCATGCTCAAACGCTTCGATACATCTGTCTAATCAGTCTAATTTGACATACGAACACAGCATGACGTGAGAACTGGTGTAAGCTATTTTATACTTCAGTGAACTAAGAAAATATATCGAAAAATAATGTTATGTCGTCGTGGTTTTATAAAACAATGTACATATAAAGAGAATAAACATATTTAAAAAAAAAAAACATTTTTTTTATCTAAAGCCGCTACAAAAGTTAAATATTTTTTTCCTTAATGACATTTATATGATATACAAGCTTGTCGAGAGACACAAGTACTCATATTTATTTTGTTTCAGGCCAAGTTATTATTTCACGAGGCTATAGAAGACCACAATGCTCAAAAATACAGGTCTTATAATAAATATGGACAACATAAAAAATCCCAGTATTAACTCGCGCAGGTATCCTCCAGTTAATATTGAGAATATTACCCTTAAAGTAGTTGAATATATGTATATCTGACATACTTTGGAAAAGCATTTCAGCTTCATAAGTCCGATTTCGATAAAGATATCTCTCGTCGAATCCAACTCGAGGGAAGCTACGATAGATCTTCACGTCCAAAATACTTCAGTGTCTCAAGACACAGTCTCAATGTCTTCGACTGGTGTGTATTGAAACTTGACAGTGATGACAGACGGGAGCGTAACATAGTCGCTAACTACGTGCCTCGTAAGAACGCTAAAGGTTACATAGCTGCTTAATCCTCTTCGTCCTCCAGTCAAAGGCAAAACGAAGGTGGGTTAGGTGTACTCGTTTTTGATGTTTATGATGTGAACCTCCCTGTCCAAAAGCTTGAAAATATCGGAGAAAGAGAATATTGTATTGCAGATATTAAAAGTCGATACCTTTTAAACTTAGTTTAAGTATTCATTTATTTTCATTAAATAAATCAGCTTCACGCTGTATCCCGCATACATCAGGGTAGGCAGAGGGAACCTAGTGTTAAGACACTCCGTTCCCCTCTTTCTGCCGAATTCTGGAGAAATTGTATATTGAGTGGCAGGACTCAACGCCGCGCTTTGGCTCGACACCAGAGCGAAGAAATGGTAATATAAATTTAAGTAAATATATTTTCATTCATTATTTTTGATTAAACAAAATGCGGCACTGTTTTGTCACTGTTAACGTCATGTTTGTATGAGCCAAGAATGGAGGACAACAAAGTGAATATACGATAAAATAATAAAAATTAAAAAAAAAATTTAACGAGATAACTGACTGGTCTATTAAATATAAAATTACTAATTTATATAAATGAAACCAATTCATTTCAATCGAGTAACATCTTTACAAAGTCATTAACTTCTCTACGGCACTGATACATTTTGCCTTAATAAATAAAACCTTTTTGTATCAAAGAGCGACCTTACATTCAATGTCATATATATAAGTATTTAAAAGATTAATTAAAGAAGAGGCGCAGTGGTATAACTGTCTAACTTCAGACGCTTATGTCTTTGATTTCCGCTCGGAGGAATAAAATATTTTCATTTCTTCGCTCTGGTAAGCCAAAAGTATGGAACAGAATATCTTAACATTAGGTTCCTTTGCTTTTCTACTTTATCTTCATTGATATAAGGTCAGCTCTTCTTTATATTTACAGATATCATTTGCATAAGCTTTTATATTATGTAAACTGTGAATTAATAATAACTTAATTGCATAAATTTTAAAGGAAAATTTTAGTATTGAAAAATAGGTCAAATAATAAAAACTACTTACTCTATTCATTCAGAGGGAACTTAGTGTTAAGAGACTTTCCGTTCCCCACTTTCCGCCATTTTTTTTGAGGCATTGCGTGTTGAGTGGCAGAACTCAACGCCGGGGTTTTGCCTTGGTGCCAGAGCGAAAAAAAATATTAATAAATTATAATTCAGTTACTCGAGTGTGGATCGAACCTACAACCGTCGCGTTACAGTCATACCCCACCCCTCTGCCCCACGACGGCCTCAATATAATAAATCCTTACTGAATATAATAATATAAGTGTAAATTAGGCTGTCTGTTCCGGAGAGTATCAAACGACTTAATCCTATATAACATTGATCTGACGCAATTGATCTATGGCTTAATTGTTCGTCGGGTTTTCATAGCAACACGCTCTTGCCAAAATGTATAATAATTGGTTTCGACGTTATGTCAATATTTTACTGAAAAATAACATAGTATTAACAAAAGTAAGGCCATAGTGGCGTAGTAGGACAGAGTCTCACTATAAACGCTACGTTTGTGGGTTCAATAGGTACAAGCTATTATATAGGTGTATAAAATGACTAAAAATTAGAGTTTACGATTTTGTGAAATTCGAAAAAATCTTGCCATTTTAATATTTTAAAAAATTTTAAAGTATATTAAAATTCTTTAACAAATCATACTAGTTATTTACATTTTATATGTTTTATGCATTTTTATATTAAGAACGAAAAATAAAAAGATACTTGATGTAAAATATTTCATATAAACTTTTACGTTTCCTTTCATTTCCTTAGGGATCCTTTCACGAACCCTATCTTAGGGAAAGGCTCTATTTCAGTCTGATTCATGCAGTGTTTTGGGCAATGCAATATTGAAATTTTGAAATAATATTTTTTTGAGACCATTGTGGCACAGTGAACATTACTGGCCATGTTATATTTGTGAGTTTGATCTGCTCCCGGGATTAGCGGTCGATGATGTCTAAATTAACATGCGTGAAAAAAGATATTTATTTCTCTTTTTTTTTCATTTTTACGCTGTATTATGTAGCAGGGTAGGCAGAGGCATTGTGTGTTGAGTGGCGCAAGTCAACACCGCGCTTTTACCTTAGTACCAGAGCAAAAATGTGAAAATATTCATAAACAATAATCCATTGCACGAGTGGGAATCTAACCCACAACCATCACGTTACAGTTACACGCTTGTGTCTCTGTACCACAACGTAAACTTTTTTGTCTCATACTTGTGTGACAAAAAGTTCTTTAAACTATCTATTGTTGATAAAAAGTACAAAATAAGTATCAAAATTGAATAAAACCTCCGATACTGTGAAGTATTTTCTATATATATAAAAGGGCATGTACCTGACTGACTGAGGTAAGACGCACGCACAGCCGTAACCGCTGTGCGTAGAAACGTGAAATTTTGACAGATGTTTATTTTTATAATCTGGACATCCACTAAGAAGGATTTTGAAAAATTTACCGCTAAAGATATGAAATAGGGATTGAAAGTTTGTATGATTTTTTTTAAAATCGCCACCGATTTTTATAAATTTTAAAATTCAGACTCTTAAAAACATTACATTGAATACGTGTTTCATGGTTTTTCATAATTCACCCCATAAGGGTGCAAATAAGGGATTCAAAAGTTTGTATGGAAAAATCTTTAAATTGCCACCATGCCATTTATATAAAAAAAAAAATTCAGACTGTTAAAAATATTTTATTGAACACGTATATCGTGGTTTTTTTAGAATTCACCCCTAAGGATGCAAATAAGCGGGCGAGGCCGCGCGCGCCCACTAGTATTATATAAATTTCATATGAGGTTATTGTCATCACTCCTGCTTAATTTGAACATTAAAACGAAGCAACCCTTCAATAAGCGCATTCTAAGTTTCATTAAAACAACGCTTTTACTTGTTGTTAACACTTGTATTTCAAACAATTTATCGAAAATTTTAAATTACGTATAGATATTATGGATTGTATGTTTACTGCCAAAATATTTAGTGCTTCAAGTACTGCAATATAGATAGGGCCTGAGATAACATTTTAACGTATTGTTTTTTATCCTACTGGTTTACTAAAATAATGTAATGGATTTTATCTTGACAGAATCTATTACTAACTTATATTTATTGGTCATATGTGATTTTAGTCAATAATTTTATCAAAAATATGCATAATAAACAAAACGAGATGATTCTTCTAAGGCAAACTAAGTACCCCTCTAGAGATGATGAATGTAAAAAAGTCCAACTATTTTTTAATATAGTATATTTATTTATAAAATTAAAATAGTTTTCAGGACCAGTTTTAATTGTTTTATTTTTATGCATTAAAATATTTCCTAATAGATATGCTATAAAAGTCCTATAAAATTAATCCAGTTAGAAAGAAAAATGCGTTCATTAAAAATTTATTGTTATAGCTTTAATGGCTACTAACATTCTAAAATGAAATCAATTGTCGTGACGCAAGTTTCAATATATTGAACTATATTATTGTTAAACTACTATACAAATAGAAAATGTTGAAAAAACAACAAATTATTTTTTGTCAGTTAAGTATAGATTACTTGAAAAAAATGTATCAAAAATGGGAAAAAATCCACTACACGAATTTAGCTTCACGGTGTATCCCGCACATAGCAGGGTATCCGGGGGCATTGCGTCTATAGTGGCGAAACTCAACGCTGCTCTTTGTTGGGCAGAATCGACCGGATTATTACCACACTCAGCATTTAAAACTGGCGTGAAGTTGTGGCCTTTTGGAACTGCATTTTGCATTAGGTAGTGCCGGGCTCCGGTGCCCAACCCCCACCCCTTCCTGGGATATGATAGCGGCACTCAAAGACCAACTATCCCAGGAAGGTACCATAACCTCCGGTGTTGGAGAATCCCTCCCTGAGTCCTTAAACTCAGGCCGCCAGTTATATACTGGGGAGGGCACAGTTCCGCGCTATGAATTTAGTACGACAATTTACAAATTTCACAATATAATAACTTGACAAAATAATGTCAAGACACTACGTTCTCCAATTTCTGTTCTAATTCGAAACATTATGCATACTGCTTCGCCCGTATAAACTTATTGTTATAAATTATAGCCAAATTACACAAAATCTTTAGTTAAATAATAGCATAATTATGTCTTATTCTGATATATAAGCTACGTTCCTGTAAAGTTACACAAAAAGCATTTAATATTTTTAAATAATTTTAAAGTATTATTCCACTCTTAGGAAATAATAATACTTATTTAGAAAACGTATAAAAATTGAACGTAGCGGGACTCGAACTCGCGCCTCCTGAATACCGACCAGGTCAGTTCGGTTTCCAGGAGGTGTGGTTTCGAGTCCCGCTATCTTAAAATTTTTATAGTTTTCTAAATAAGTATTTGATAGTTTTTGTATATAAATGGAACAAACTTCCATCCCGTCAAATGTTCACCTATATGACATTAGTATATTATTAGAATGCCATAAAAGTACCAAACCACATTCCTCATCACATATTACGTGTTATAACCGATACATTTAACAATTTATATTATCTGAAACACGTAATTCATTATCTGTTACGTGTTTCAGTTGTAAGGTTTAACAATCGGTTCCGGTATATATATATATATATATCTCTTCTTCTTCTTCCTGGCATTAATCCTGGCTTTTGCCAGGGTCTGCCTTCCTACTCAACCTACTCCACTTTGCACGGTCTTCAGCGTCCTCGGTGGTAAGACCATTGGCTCTCATGTCCTGCATCACGACATCTAACCAGCGCTTCTTTGGGCGTCCGAGAGGTCTCACTCCAGGGACTGACATAGCAAGGCACTTGCATCCGACATAGTTCTTAGGCCGGCGCGTAAAGTGACCAAGCCATCTCAGACGACGCTCTTGGAGCTTATCCGCTACGTCACGGACTCCAAGACTACCTCGAATGAATGTGTTGCGTATGCGGTCAGACCGCGTTACGCCGCACATCCACCTCAGCATCTTCATTTCCGTGACGTGAAGCTCCTGAGTGTGCCGAGATAGTGCTGGCCAACATTCGCTGCCGTATAAAAGAACCGGCCGGATGATGCTCTTGTATATCAGACCCTTGAGTTTGGGCGGTATCCTGCGATCGCAGACCACACCAGTGACCTCCCGCCATTTGGCCCAAGCAGCGCTTATCCGGCTATAGACATCGTGATCGATGCCTCCAGACTCGTGCATAACGGATCCAAGGTACCTGAACTTTTCCGACTTAACGGCTGGTTCAGGACCTATAAGGATAGTGCTCGAGTCCGGGCTCCCGCAGGCCATGTACTCGGTCTTCGACACATTTAGTTTAAGACCGCCGTTCTCAAGCGTAACCTTCCACAGGTTCACTTTACGCTCCAGCATCAGTCGGTTCTCATCAATGAGTGCTATATCATCGGCATACATCATCAGCCATGGAGGCTGGTCTTGGATGTGAGCCGAGACAGTATCGAGCACCACATTGAATAAGAACAGACTAAGAGCCGAGCCCTGGTGAACCCCTACTGTAATCGGGAAGGGCTTAGTGTCGCCAACAGCAGTCCTAACCATAGAAGCGGAATTGTGGTACATGTCTCTGATAATCTCAATATAGGCCTCAGGGATCCCTTTGGATCGCAACGCCCACCAGATACACTCACGAGGCACACAGTCAAAGGCCTTCTGCAGATCTAAAAAGGCCACATGCAGAGCTTCCTTTTTTCCCTGTATGCCTCCATCAATGTTCTGAGGGCGAAAACGGCGTCCATAGTGCCCGATCCTGGCTGAAATCCATATTGAGACTCAGAGACAGTACACTCGCGGCGGAGCCTGAGGTCGATCATGCGCTCGAAGAGCTTCATGGTATGACTCATAAGCTTAATGCCCCTATAACTACCACAATCTTGAACACTGCCCCTTCCCTTGTAAATAGGGGTAATGAAGCTAAGCCGCCACTGGTGTGGCATCTTTCCAGTGTTCAAGATATGGTTAAAAAGGACAGTAAGCATGAGCACACCAAGAGAGCCCAACGATTTCCACGCTTCGATCGGAATGTCGTCAGGTCCCACCGCTTTTCCGTTCTTCATGCGTCGAAGGCAATTGCGAGTTTCGTCAAGGGTTATCGGGGCAATAAGTCCGAGGATAGGCGGTGGGTCGTAATGAAGACTGCATGGGTGCTGAGTATTCAGCAACTCCTGGAAGTAGCTCCTCCATCTCTCCTTCACAGAGGCATGACTACAGAGCAGCGTGCCCTGGGAATCTCTGACGCAAAGACATTTTGCGATATCTTGCGTCGCTTTATCCCGGGAACGTGCCAGCTTGTAAATGAAGTTCTGCCCCTCCACAGTTTCAAGTTTATCATACAATGGTGACAAACTCTCACTGCGGGCTCTGGTTACAGCTCTTTTACTGGCACGTTTAGCTACTATGTACTCCAGTCTGTCTTCAGGAGAGTTGGATTGCTGCCACTTCTTAAAGGCATCCTTCTTTTCACGAGTCACCTCCTGCACCTTGTCATTCCACCACCATGTGTCCTTGTCGATGACACGTCCTCCCCCAGAAAGGCCAAGAACTCGCCTGCCCGCCGCAATGATTGCCGACTGAGCTCGATGCCAAGCATCCTGAGCAGTCTCGGTGTTAGTAGAAAGGTTATGACTTTTCACCTCTGCCAGGAAGTCGGTCTGCATCGGTCCATTCAGCAACCACCACTTGATCCGAGGCTTACGTTTCTCGGCTACTTTCTTCTTCGGAATGACGTTAAAGTCCATGACAAGAAGACGATGTTGGGCCGTAAGGCTTTCGCCTGGAATGACCTTACAGTTAGTTACCCTGCCCATATGACACCGTCTGGTCAATAAGCAGTCTATTTGAGTTGAGTGGGACCCGCTCTTATACGTGATAAGGTGCTGAGGATTCTTTTGGAAGAACGTATTCACGAGGGTCAGATCTGACGCAATACAGGTTCTGAGAATATTTTCTCCCTCTGTATTGCGAAGACTGTGCCCAAAACCCCCGTGAACACGTTCATACGGCTCAGCAGCCTTACCGACGTGACCGTTCATGTCCCCCCCAACTAAGACCACTTCGGTAGACGGTATAGTAAGTAGCACCTCTTCATACTGCTCCCAGAATGTCTCCTTTTCGGACGCGCTACATCCCGCCTGGGGAACATAGGCACTGATTAAGTTTGTGGTAACGCCCTCAATCAGTACCTTTACTCGCATCAAGCGGTCGCAGCGACGGTCAACTTCAAGGAGCCCATTCTGAAGCTCTTCAGAAAGCACTACCGCCACACCGTTTCTACCGGAAGGTGACCCAGTGTATATAAGCCGGTAACCCTGCCCATATGACACCGTCTGGTCAATAAGCAGTCTATTTGAGTTGAGTGGGACCCGCTCTTATACGTGATAAGGTGCTGAGGATTCTTTTGGAAGAACGTATTCACGAGGGTCAGATCTGACGCAATACAGATTCTGAGAATATTTTCTCCCTCTGTATTGCGAAGACTGTGCCCAAAACCCCCGTGAACACGTTCATACGGCTCAGCAGCCTTACCGACGTGACCGTTCATGTCCCCCCCAACTAAGACCACTTCGGTAGACGGTATAGTAAGTAGCTCTTCATACTGCTCCCAGAATGTCTCCTTTTCGGACGCGCTACATCCCGCCTGGGGAACATAGGCACTGATTAAGTTTGTGGTAACGCCCTCAATCAGTACCTTTACTCGCATCAAGCGGTCGCAGCGACGGTCAACTTCAAGGAGCCCATTCTGAAGCTCTTCAGAAAGCACTACCGCCACACCGTTTCTACCGGAAGGTGACCCAGTGTATATAAGCCGGTAACCCTGTCCGATGTTACGGGACTTATTACCCTTCCAGCGAGTTTCCTGGAGGAAAGCACACTGGACCCGACGTCTCATTAGTACATCTGCGAGTTCAAATATATATATATATATATATATATATATATATATATATATATATATATATATATATATTAGAACTATATCAATATCAAATGAAGGCCGTCGTGGCTCAAGGGCACAAGGGTTTGACTGTAACGTGACGGTTGTGGATTCGAATCCCACACAAAGGATTGAATTATTATTTATTATGTTTTCATTTCTTTAGTCTGGTATCAAGGCAAAAGTTCCGTCATTCAACTCGCAATGCTCCGCAAAATTTGGTGGAAAGTGGGAAACGGAATGTGTTACTGTGTTCTCTCTGCCTATCGTGCTGTGTGCGGGATACAGCGTGAACCTTATTTTTTTCATAAAGATTTGATATTTTTTGATTTGAAAGCATCACATTTCAATAATAATCAACTAGACGGTGTTAGAAAATGGAAACACATACAAATTAATTTCTAATAATCCTATGGATTAATCCATAAATTATATAGAGTGTTTTATTGACTGGGAGTAGTTTGCAATTACAGTAAGTCGCTTATCAATGTCAATGCTACAATTTCTAGGTTAAGTGGATCAATATTATATTTGATAGACACTGACGTCACTGTATGTATGTATGTATGGATGTTATAAATATTAATATCCATTAAATCATAACCTGACAGTCAACTACATACTGTTAGTTAATATGTCAATTGTGCTACTTATAGTATAGTTTATTTGTTGTTTGTTTGTTAGTTTGGCAGAACTCAACGCCGCGCTTAACCTCGACACCAGAGCGAAGAAATGGAAATATAAATTTAAGTAAATATTTAATCTCCTCGAGTGGGGATCGAATCCACAACCAGTCGGTTTTACAGTCACGCCTCGTGCCGCTGCGCCACGATTGGCCCCTATATAATAGTTTTATATACTTATATGAATACCAGTATATGTTATAATACAAAGGATTATAGCATAAGTTTTAATTTATTTTTTTGACATTTTTAAAATGTTATTTCTGTTCTGTTTTGTTATTTCACACTTAGGAAAGAAAAATATTGTGTTAGAAAAGGTAGTAAAATTTAAACAGATCGGGATTTTAAGCCGCGTATTTAACACTGGAAACGTATGAATTAGTAGTCAGAGCGTTTAGAGAGTTTCCAAGAAATGCGTGTTTAAATCTCGCTACGTTTAATTTTTTATACGTTTTCTAAAAAGATTAAAATTTTTGTAATTTTGTTATACCTTATTAAAAAAATAAAAAGTACAATTCCCTGTGAAATTTTAAAACTTATATTTATTTCTTTTTTTGTTTTTTAATATTGACGTTATCATCTATCTATCTATCTATAGTAATATAAAATACTCTACTACTCTACTATGTCTGTGCCTTTCTAATTCTAAGACTTCTTCTTATAAATTACGCAACGGATTTTGATGCGGTTTTCAACATTAGTTAGAGTATTTCTTAAGGAAGGTTTATGTACATTCTTATGTAATTTGACAAAATAAGATAAACGTGTATAGAGTAATACCCGTTTATACACTTTCGTGCATGTGCTGCTTTAATGATAAATATTATATGGAAATAATGAACGGGAGTATTGTTCCTCTTAATAAGATCTCCAAAAAAGTCAGCATTTCTTTTTTTTTTTTTTTTTTCAAAAAAAGTCATCATTTTCGCATCTGCTAAGAATAACGTATAGTAACCATATTTCTGTCTAAAAATGTAATTTGTCCATAATGATATCAATCCTTATCCTTTTAAATATTTTATTGATATTCTACGTTAAACGAAGATAAAATTTGATCTTCACACTATTTCGAAATTACAAATAGTATTAGAGAAAAACCTATTATGTTGTGGACACATCACGCCGGCTATAAACGGCTGTATCGACTCATGTTTCAGCATATAAATAAGTATATTAGTTACCATTTAATGTAGGTTGAGGCCGGTCGTGGCGCAGCGGCACGAGGTGTGACTGCAAAACCGACTGGTTGTGGGTTCGATCCCCACTCGAGGAGATGAAATATTTACTTAAATTTATATTTCCATTTCTTCGCTCTGGTGTCGAGGCTAAGCGCGGCGTTGAGTTCTGCCACTCAACACGCAATGCCTCCAGAATTCGGCAGAAAGTGGGGAACGGAGTGTCTTAACACTAGGTCCCCTCTGCCTACCCTGCTGTGTGCGGGATACAGCGTGAAGCTAATTTTTTTTTTTTAATTTAATTTAATGTAGATCAAAGCTGTCCTTCACAGATTTAAAATTACGATACCAAAAAATCCTTGCTGCACAGAGGGCGGCGAACGCGTCCGCGCCTAAGTATTAAAATTAAAAGTACACAAGTCCACGCCCCGTAAACTTTTTAATTTTGATAAAAAAAATAATACTTTCAAATATTTATTTTACGTTGATAATCTACACTTATAATAGAATCGTACATACAAGATATTTAAGAATAAATGTTATTGGGGGCCTTTATTAATGTAATAGAAAAAATAACAATTATTTAAAAAAAAAATGTCTGTCTGTGCTTTTGTTTACGCTAATCTGAAATTGACTTAACCGATTTAAATGTAGTTTTCACAATCGGATTCTGGCAAGCTTCCGTTACCATTTAGTGTTTATTTTATTACAATCAGTTCGACAATTTCTTTAGCCTACTAAAATAGAGTAATAATTAGATTTTTGGTCTATTATCATATCGGATATCGGCCCATATTCTTCTCATGAGGATTAACATAATATTATTATATTATAATAATATTATTATATTATAATAATATTATTATGATAATAGAAAAAAATAAATTAAATCAGCTTTACGTTGTATTCCGCACACAGCAGGGTAGGCAGAGGAAACCTAGTGTTAAGACACTCCGTTCCCCACTTCCCGCCGAGTTCTGGAGGCATTGCATAGTGAGTGGCGGAACAGCGCCGCGCTTTGCCTCGACACCAGAGCGAAGAAATGATAATATAAATGTAAATAAATATTTCACTTCCCCGAGTGGGGATCGAACCCACAACCAGTCTATTTTACAGTCACTCTTTATGCCTCTGCGCCACAACTGGCCTCATGATAATATTATTATGATAATCCTCAATCGCTTTCAAAGTTACGCCCCATATCCCCATATTCTAAGCTTAGACTAACTTTGTGCAACAGGCATGTCGTAGAATATTTGCCGCTTTATTATGATACTTGCTTATATTTTATATGGTAAGATTTAAATCACTAAAACAAATTTTATGAACGGAAATTTGTTTTATTCCTTAAGTTTTTTTTAAAGTAAAATAAAAGGCTCCGTATTTTACGTTGATTCATAATTAATGTGATGAAAATCTACAGCGATAACGAAATTTAAACAATCGGCGATAAAATGTTCATTTTTTTTCTTAAATAATATTTTTAACAAATATTTACTTCGAAAATAAAAAATAAATAAATTACCTTCACGCTCTATCCCGCACACTGCAGGGTAGACCGAGGGAACCTAGTGTTAAGACACTCCGTTCCCAACTTTCTGCCGAGTTGGAGGCATTGCGTGTTGAGTGGCAGAACTCAAGGCCGCACTTTGCCTCGACACCAGAGAAGAAAAGGAAATATAAATTTAAGAAAATATTTCATCTCCTCGAGTGGGGATCGAACCCACAACCAGTCGATTTTACAGTCACACTCTGTGCCTGGCTCTGGCATCTAAATAGCATCAAAACACTAGAAAATCAACAGTAATTCTTATGTTATTACATAATTATATATAGTAGGTACGGTGGAATACAGCAACTAAATATATCCCTGTCGGATGAATTCGATTTTAGGGTTTATTTGTTTACAACGCTGACTATAAATAAGCTGATACAACGCACTCTGCACATTGTTAAAATAAACCAGCATATCTGGCTATCTATAAATAACTTTATCGTGTTCCATATTTTTATCACGTGAGAGGTGTGGATAAAACGATTATACTTTACCCACCTTGCGAGGAAAATATAAACTGTATTTGTATTTGAACATGTATAGGACGTTTTGTAGTTTTTTTTTTATTATTTGTTTATACCGTCGTGTTCTGTCCAGTAAGTTGTGCGACTCAACATGTCAGCTTCACGCTGTATCCCGCACACGGCAGTGTAGGCACACAGAGGGAAGCTAGTGAAAGACACTCCTTTCCCCACTTTTTGCCATATTCTGGAGGCATTGCGTGTTAAGTGGCAGAACTCAACGTAGCGCTTTGCCTCGACACCAGAGCGAGGAAATGGAATATATTTAAGTAAATATTTCATCTCCTCGAATGGGGATCGAACCCACAACCCGTCGGTTTTACAGTCACACTTTGTGCCGCTGCGCCACGGCCGGCCTCAATTCTCGAATCCAGGTGGAAAATGAGAAACTGAATCTATTGACAACAAGTTCTCGCTGCATACTTTGCTATGTGGACATACTAAAATAATGGAAAATTATACAATGGTTTACGGTTTTTCATTATTTTTTTACTAATATATTTTCCGAAAATTACAGTAAATGCACAGCTGTTTCGGTAAGTAGAAATATTTTGAAAATCTCACTTGGTCGTTTTGAATATATTATGTACTAGCGGCTCGCCCACGGCTTCGCCTGCTTAAAATACATGATTATTGATTTAATAAGCAGAATTGATTGACAACTATAATGACTTCTAATATGATTTTTTTACGAAATTATCGTCAAAGAATTTTTGATTGTTTGAAATAAAAAAATACGACCATTGTTGATATTTAATATTTATAAAATATACATAAAGCTAGTTATTTATTACACGTATATATTTTTGTAACTTTATATTCTTTTTACCTGTATAATATACTCTGTTAAATGTGCTGATGTCAGTGAATAATTTAATTTACTCATTCAGAAACAGCATTAAATGTTAAATTATTTGATTTGAAGGATTCATAAGATTCTTTGTAAAATGACTGTAATAATTGTATATTAACTCCTGTACAGTTTTCAAATTAGTTACATATATTATATGAACGAACCAACCAAAAAATCTTTGTATTTACTTGATATTTCTTTCAAGATCGTTCTTTATCTCCGTGTCCGTTTTTAATGAACCGATTTTGATTGTCTAAACTTTAGTATTTAAGTTGAGTTAAAACAAAGCAATTGGTGATTTTTTTAAGTAAATCGGTTCAGTACTTTCAGAGAAAAATGCGGACAAAAATATGTCGATAGACAGACAAGAAATTCAAAAAAAATCTTTTTCTTTCTATTATTATTTTTAAGTGTCCCTCTATCCATTTCAGTCAAAATTACTAAATGTACAGACAAAATATTTTTACTGTCTTATTATATATAGAGAAGAGATAAGCTAGGTTTAAAAACATATATTAATTCAATTTTAAAATTTTACAGAAACGAGAACTGTCAAGGAATGTTTATAGATGATGATGCTGCTAATGATGATTATACTCTAAACCAGTGATTCTCAACCACTGTGCCGCGGCACTTTTGTGTGCCGCCAAATTTCAAAAGTGTGCCGCCAAATTTTGCAAATATATAATAATGTTAATATAATTAAATTATATCATTTAAAAAGAAAAATATTTTGAACATGAATATATATTTAAATCCACAAAAAAATAAATTCGTATATTTAAAATTTTTGTCATAAACTATTTATGCAGTGTTTTGTAGTAAATAATTTCACTTTGTGTGCCGCCAAATTTTGAAATCGTTAAATATGTGCCGCAACAAAAAAAAGGTTGAGAATCACTGCTCTAGACTCTAGAGCGGGGAGTTCCCAATCTTTTCTTGATCAAGGACCACTTTTATATCATTCTCAGTAGCAGGGACCACTATGAATGTAGGTATAATAAAAATTAACTGTGATAATCAAACAAAAACTTCGCCTCACCATCTCCAGTCATAAAATTAAAATCGTTCGCGGACCATATTTAAACTTCTGCGGACCACTGGTGGTCCGCGGACCACTGGTTGGGAACCACTGCTCTAGAGTCTAATTACATAGAAATGTTTTATAGATTTTTTTAAATAAAATTCTACTTTAAGTTGAGAATATTAAATTACTATTTTTTATACTTTTATAAAACATGATTTTCTTTTTTTAGCACATTTTGCTGTTGTGTTAAAAAAATCTTCTTCTTTCCCTCTCAACGCCACGCCTTGCCTTGTTCTTGCGCACTGCGCCACGGGGCCATAAAATTATACTAAATTTAAAGTAATTTATCTTGATATAGTTTCAATAATAAAATTTAAAATATATTATTTACTCAGGGAAGAACTATATTCTTAGATATAATAAACCTACAATCAATAACTTTAGAACTTTTCAATTTTGATTCAATTCAATAAAAGTTTCAATAACTTTTTAACAACATAAAATATGGAAGAAGTCGTACAAGCACAAATTGGCAAACTTCATCATTTAAAATTCAGTCACTCCTTGCACGTTCTACTATTCGAACTTAGTGTTTCAATTAGGAAAGTTAAAATCATTTGGTAGAAATGGTACGGAGGCACAATGCAAGATATGTTCTTAAAATGTTTAGAAATTTATTTGTATATTTGAAATCAGAAAGTAAAATTTTAACAATATCTTTCGGCGGCTGTGGTGAAAAAAAATTACTTATGTTTTTCTTTACAACTAATCTCAAAAACTGCTGGTATTCATGCTAATTATTTTTTTGAAAATTTCATAAGGCTAGGACGACGCCTATGTATTTAACCTGGGATTCCCAGGGTATCGGTTTGCAAGGAGAAAAGTTGCGTCTTATTCCTTTTCAATATCAAAATCCCACAGGATTGTACAGTAAGCAATATCACGTATAACAATTTTGAAATAGATACGAAAAGAATCGAGTATACGAAATATACAAAAGATGAAATAGAAACTATATCGAATAAAGGAGAACGCGTCAACAGTCAGTAATCAGTTAGAAAATTGTAACTTTTTTTTTATTGTTGCTTTTCACAACATTTGTATCTATCGAAAGGTTAATTATTAGCTCATAAATGATTACTAATTATTATTTATAGTAAGACTTGACTATATTACATTTTTTATCTGTGTATTTCGACATAGCTCGACGACAAGGAGACATTTGGCTTAATTGGTTAGATTGGACAAACGAACTTGACAAACGCCAAATTTTGGAGACAATGGTGTGTTGAGGTCTATCAGTTAACATGTAATGTCTCCAAAATTTGGAAAGTGGAGTACGGAGTGTCTTAGCATTAAGTTTCCTCTACCTATCCTGCTGCGTGCGGGATTCAGCGTGAAGTTGATTTGATTTTGTGTATATAAACTTGATCTTATTTATGTATGTATGTATTATTATTTATTTCTTAATTTTAACCATAGCCTGAATGCCATGTATTTGTATCCATGATTATTTTTTCTAATTCGTAAAATACATTTTTGTGTATAAATAGAATATATTCCTAGTGCTTCACTGAATTTATTCTAGTTAAAATATAAGAGTGTTATTCAGTCTGGTTAGATAAAATAATATGTATTATATGTCGGGATCTGATACAAATCTGCTTTCGTTATTTCTCACCTATGTTTATAAATAGTAAATGTTATGGCGAGGGTTTTAAGAATCAGATAGTAAAGCTTCTATATCTTCTTCTTCTTAAGGTAAAGTATAATTATTTTTTTTATCACGCTGTATCCCGCACTCAGTAGGGTAGATAGAGGGAACCTAGTGTTAAGACACTCCGTTCCCCACTTTCTGCCAAATTCTGGAGACATTGCGTGTTGAGTGGTAGAACTCAACGCCGCACTTTCCCTCGACACCAGAGCGAAGAAATGGAAACATAAATAAATTTAAGTAAATATTTCATCTCCTCGAGTGGGGGTCGAACCTACAACCAGTCGGTTTTACAGTCACACTTTGTGACCCTGCACAACGACTGTCCTCAAGGCAATCAAATCAAGGTATTATTTATATTGAGAATATTTTATTTGATTTGATTACATAAAATTCAGAATTAAGCCCATTTGTGGAACGTTCGTCTTTATTTCAAAAGTATTTTGTCTCAAACATTGAGTGCGATGCGAAATTCAATGTCAGGTTATTTTACCAGAGTTAGATATGTCTCTAGAACTGTTCTTTAAAATTATTGAATGTCATTTTGAATATAAAATAATGTTTAAATATAAAAAAATATTATGTTTTACTTATTTTTGCCTGAAGCATAATCCTTGACTCGTGTGGTCAAACGAAAAATATAATTGTGTATCATATATAATACAATTCAACTGCCCGAGGTAACTCTGACCGCGAGCAGTGATCTTTGACATTAAACTATCGGCAGTAGTCAAACCAATATTTCAAAAAAATATTTTCTAAGCCATGAAGCTTTATGCTGCATGTACAGACATGATCGAATTAACTATGTGCGTGCCGCTGTTTATACTAATATTTAAATATTTCTGATATTCTTGCATATACATCAAACTAATATAAATGAAGAATTTGTCTTTCCTTTATTTTTTCTTTTTTTTAACTATACACGCACGGTCTCACAGGCCGCCACTCTTTCAAAAATCATGTGTACTCACTTCCCTGCACGCTATGCTCCTACAACACTCAGTAGGTTCAGTTTTGGTGTAAAACATCTGTGGAGGCGGAGGCGGGAGGTTGTGTATTTGTATGAAATTAACTACAAATATAATTTTGTAATGTTGTTTTTGATATGAAATTGTAAATGACTCTTGAAATTCAACTTAACTTAGCTTCACGCTGCAACCCTAGCAGGGTAGTTAGAGAGAACGGTGAGTTACGTGACATTCCTCCAGTATCTTATTACTAGTATTTTCGAAGGTAAACCGGGGTTTCTCTCTATCTCTCTTACCACTCACTTTTCCATCATAAATCTTTTTTGTCATTTTTTTGTCATCACTCATTCGTTCGACGTGTCTAAACCATCTGAGTACGTTCATCTTCATTCTCACCGTGACATTCTTGTCCTGCCATACTCTGTATACCTGCTATACTCTGTATCTCTTCATCAATGATTCGATTAGCTAAGCTGACTCCGCATATCATAATTCCCACAACAGCCTTTCAACAAACACATTCATCCGTCGATGTCGACATATTATAAAAAATTGTTTCTCTATTTTAACGAATAGATTGTTATTATCGTTAACATCTCTGAAAATGATATACACGATACACGTGTAAAATCATTTATCAGAGTGTTATCTACATCAAAGATAATTAATTTGATATATAGTTAGAACACAATAGGTATATGTACAATTATAATATAGCAATTTGCTTAAATATGCATATTTCTATATTATAATCAATGGGGGATTAATAAGAGAAAGCTCAAGTCTTTTGTGGGGCTAACTTTCTGCGGTTCATTGAATAAACTCTCGGTTGCACGATTATAAAAGTTTGCAGGACTAATAGGTACTTATAGTACTGTTCTTAAAAGTAATGTACTATGACTATATTTGAATATTTTGCTTTGATAATAATTTATTACGTAGTAGTGTATAGTACAAATAGAATAATCATGAAACGGTATTTTTTTTTAATTTGAATTTATAATATTTTGTCAATTGCGTGAACAAGTGCGTGAATGTAGAAGCGATGGTTGTGGGCTTCGGATTCCAATGAATGACTTCGAAATTATAAAATATTTTTTTAATTATTTTTGTTTAACAAAATTAAAATACGTTCTACTTTATGTAAAATTATTTTTTACTATTCAATTCGTTGTTTGAGGTCGGTTTTTTTTGATAAAAAATAATGTTTTTACATTTTAAGTGATGAGTAGACCTTAAAAGGATGCTTTTCAAGTTAGTGGTTGCCCTATGTAAAACTTCAAACTTAGGTATTATTACGCATACTAACATTTTGGCATATTGACAAAAACCTACAAAAAAAATATTCGGGCCATTTGGGAAACTCTCCTTTTTTAAGTCGGTTGAAAGAAAAACCATTCTTTTTTTTGAAGCTAGTTGAAAAGAATGCAACGGTGACGAATCTCACTTCTGACACTCATTTCACCAATGTTTTTTCTTGTAACTATTTATATCTTATAAGTATCTTTTACCAAAGAACAACTTGTTCAATTTTAACCTAATTCCATAATCAGAACCTAGCCATATTTTTACCAACTATCCTTGAAGTGTTTCAAGTAAAAAAAGAATCATCGGATTCGGCTAGCATGATATTGAATTATTCGTCCATTTGTCACGCACATACCTAATGCAAACTTAAGACGTATGTGATTTTCTCATAGATAACATTGTCAGAAATGGACCAAAAAAGCACTAGCTTTCAAATGAACAAAAACCATCAAAATCATCTCCTTTTCTTCAACCTCTTTTCTTACTAAAGTAATTTAAAAATACGACAGTTCCTTATCATGTTTGGACGAAATTAAAAGGAAAATTCGTTACTTATTTCTATAAATTAAATATATGCGTAAATAAAGTTTAACAATAAGATACCCAAGTAACACATTGAAGATTGTGTTATATTGTAATACATTTCTATTGTTAATACGGTCGCGAGGGAATTTCATTTATTTGAGTTGGGTTAAGTTAATCTCGGTGTAGTCATGTTTGTCCTGTGCATATTAACTCTGAGATTAGAACTAGCCGTGTCAGTTTTAATTTAAATTATATTATGCGGATATCAAATTGAAGATTAATTTATAATAGTAACATCTTTATCCATCTGTATCCCGCACACAGCGTTCGTGTACTAGGTTCCCTCTGCCTACCCTAGGCAGAGGGAACCTAGTGTTAAGACACTCTGTTCCCCACTTTCTGCCGAATTCTGGAGGCATTGCGTTGTTAGTGGCAGAACTCAACGGCGCGCTTTAACCTTGACACCAGAGCGAAGAAATGGAAATATAAATTTAAGTAAATATTTCATTGAAGATATTTATTTATATTGTTATAGGTTTAGGCTGCATTTTATCGCAATTCTTTTACTAAGAAAGTTTATTATTTATTAATAATAATATTTTTGTTACTATGTCTAGTATACTTGGCACTAGATGATATCTCTAGAAAACTTATATTGGGTTTCTTTTGAAATTTCAGAACCATGTCGTTCAATTTTGCTGTTTTTTTTACATTCGTGATGAGTCAGTGTCACAGGTGGTTCATTTTAATATGAACACGGAATACTTGTCACTGAAATGAGATGTTCTGGAACAATCGTGTCTACTTCGTACTCTTCTATTTCGATTCGAAAATTTAATTTAATTGCATCGTAATAATTGGAAATATAAATTTAAGTAAATATTTCATCTCCTCGAGTGGGGATCGAAACCACAACCAGTCGGTTTTACAGTCACACTTCGTGCCGCTGCGCCACGAGTGGCCTCAAATATTTTAATAATAATAATTAAGGGAAGTATAATATTAAAGTCTTATATAAGAGTGAGATCAGTCGTGGTGCAGGGGCACAACGTGTGCCTGTAAATCGACTGGTTGTGGGTTCGATCCCCGCTCGAGGAGATGAAATATTTATTTACATTAAATTCACTTTTCTCCGCTCTGGTGTCGAGGGGAAAGCGCGGCGTTGAGTTCCGCTACTCAACACACAATGCCTCCTGAAATTGATGGAAAGTGGGGAACGGAGTGTCTTAACACTAGGTTCCGTTTGCCTACCCTGCTGTGTGCGGGATACAGCGTGAAGCTGAAAAAAAAGCAGTGATCTTAATTAGGTTATGAGTTCGTAACAAGTCTTAATTTACTATATTTTAACTTCTTTAAAAATATATTTTTAAAAATATATATTAAAATATTTTAAAAATATATTTTTTTAATTAAGCTTCTAGAATTTCTCGTTAATTAGGATTTAATTAATTTAGCATTAAAAGTAAACCTGATCTAACTAAGTAAAATTAGTTCAAATCTTTTTAAAAAGTTCTGCTGTATACTTTATTAAATATATTCCAGTTATAATATTCACTTAAACTAACTACTCTATAAAGCACTTATATACTTTGCTCTCATCCATTTTACAGACCAATCAGATATTAATGCTGTCTTTTTCGTAAGTGTATGTAGGTACAGAGTCAAAAAAATTACAGATTCATTTCAATTATACATTCTAATTTTTGTTTTAAGTAATGTGTTTTTGTGTCCTAAGAGACAGCTATAATATTATATAAGTAGGTATCAGCTTCACGCTGTATCCCGCACACAGCAGGGTAGGCCGAGGGAACTTAGTGAAAGACACTCCGTTCCCCACTTTCTGCCGAATTCTGGAGGTATTGTTAAGTGGCAGAACTCAACGCCGCGCTTTTGCCTCGACGCCAGAGCGAAGAAATGGAAATATAAATTTAAGTAAATATTTCATTTCCTCGAGTGGGGATCGAACCCACAACCAGTCGGTTTTACAGTCACATTTTGTGCCGCAGCGCCGCGACCGGCCTCAGTTATAATATATAGAGGATATGTAGAGGGAATCTAGTATTACTCCATTCTCACTCTTCGTCCACTGAGCATTGTCTGTTGATTGATGGAACTTAAAGCTGCGCTTTATATTATCACTAGAGTGAAGAAATGAAAAATCATTGAGAGGGAGGGAATTGAACCCACAACGGCGCATTGAATGTTACTTGTACCACTGCGATACGACGGCATCTTCATTCTTTTTTGTTTAAAAATAACACTTTGAAAACTTTAAAAGGAATGATATGTAGCTCTTTTAACAATGTCAACATAACAAAGTTTAAAAACTAAAGAAGATTAAATTAATTTATTATCTCTGCATAGTTTAGTGTTTTTAAAGTGTTAAGAATGAAAAGTTAAATATAATTTCAATTTTAATTATATGTTTCATTATATTATCAGACTGATTCCTGAAACTTACAACATAATTAATGGAGTACTAATTAATTAAAATATATTTTTAACTAGCAACCCACTCATGGTTTCGCCCGCTTGAACCACATAATTATAAGCTTAATAATCGGCATTACTGTCGTTTTCTATTAATAATAACATTTTAAAACAATATTTATACCTATATTGAAAAGTAAAGTTCAGCCATTTCAATAAAACAGTTACAACAATTTTGTCGAACAATACTCTTTAAAATGGTATAACTTTTTATTTAAAAATCAATTGAAATAAATAAGTATTTCTGTTAAGGGTAGCTTGCCAAAATATAGTTGAAAAAAGAAATTAATTAAGCTGTTTCCGAGATTAGCGAGAGTCAATGCACAGACAAACAAACAAACAGACAGAAATTTTAAAAATCATTGTCTTTGGTTCTTTTACGTATTATGCCACCAAAAAGATATTTTCTTCTATATCTTCAATATACAGACACCTATCCATTTATATCAAACTGTGACAAATATACCCACATATTAACGCACAGGCCAAACTACTGAACCCTGAATCTTCAAATTTTGCACGTTCTTTCCTTGTAGAGCGCAAATAAGCAATTCAAAGTCTTTTTTAAAAATAGAGAAGTGTAACTTCAAATTTAAAATCTTAATTAGTAAAAATTAAAATGTTTTTAATATTTAGAGATTTGAAAACCACACGAGCAAAACCTCCAACGAAAACCTAACGAAATATAAAATTTTACGCTGAATAAATATTATTTTTTTTTATATATTAAGACATTCTATAATATAATATTAATAGTAAGTTGAGTTAACATATTTGAATCTTATGATATAGGATACTTTTCATTCATATAATATATATATTTTTTAAATTAACATTTAATTTTCCTTTGGCTATAATATAAAAATACGTTAAAGCGAACGAAGCCGCGTTTGAGCTTAAAGCATTTTTACTACGTCTGTATGAATAAATGATGCAACATTTCCCAGCCTAATTTAAATGTTCGAAGCTTCGCATTGAGAAAATTTAAATTTGTAAATATGTACGCATGACGTAAAGAGCGAAGAGCACGACTCTAATGGCTTTGATGTTAATTTGTCAACAAATAAGTGAATTCAGCAATTCGAGCTAAGCCTTGTTAAATGAGCTGAACTTTTATTTTGTAAATGTTATGTATAAGAAAATATACTTTATCATAGAAGATAAAATATTTATGTATTTAAGATTGTTAAAGATTCAGGTGTACAACATTTTTTGAAAGAAAACAATTATACTATGTAATGATTTTTATAGACAAAGATAAAACAGATAGTAAATATTCTATTCATCTCTTAGTGATGTTCTTATAAATTATAAAAAGCCCGAATTATCCATGATTTATCTTTCGGACGCACAAAAAAACTTATGTTTATTTGTTTTTTTTTTTAAAACACAAATAGTTATTTTAGTAAAGTTATCTCTACTGTTTTGCACTAAATAAATATACTACTACTACTAACTTCACGCTTTATCCCTAGCGGGGTAGTCAGAGAGAACGGAGCGCTAACGCTACGTTCTCTACATACCTCTTTCGCTTCGTCCACTGTCATCAACCTCTTCATACATGCCATCCGAGGGATCTTCATGCTTTTTACGTGACTGTCCTCCAGTATCTTTGATACTGTGTTTTCGAAGGTCAACCGACGTCTTCCCCTATTTCACTTACCACTCAATTTTCCATCATAAATCTTTTTTGCCATTCTTTCATCACTCATTCGTTCGATGTGTCTTAACCAGTTGAGCACGTTCTTCTTCATTCTCACCGTATGATCCTCGCTACCAATATGTGTCACTCTTCATTGCGGATTCGATCAGCTAAGCTGATTCCACATATCCAACGAAGAAATCACATCTCCACGACATTTATCTTTTTTTCATTCTTCTTCTATAATACCCACGTTTCGCTGCCGTATAACAGTGACGGTACCAAAATGCATTGTGTACGGCCAAACGCGCAGTTGTGCTTACGTTATTTTATTTATAAAAATAGACTTGCAGCGTGCCCGCAGCTTCGCTCGCATGATTTGCGAATAAACTAACAGACATAGAAGGGGTCCAAATTCATATGATTTTGTAACTTTCAGGTGCAGAATTCAATATATTATATTATGTTATTCTAGTAAAATATAACCTCTTAGAAGTTCAATACTGCAAAGTCTTAGTGAGCACCTACATGTCTTATAAGTCGTAGTAAACGGCTTAAAGAACTTGATACACTTTCTGTAACCAAAAATGCAATGGAATAGAATTTATATTAGAAAAATGTATATTGCCTAACCCACAAACCTCAAGAACTTCGAACGGGAACGGTAAAAACGATATTTTATTATTTAATACTTCGTTTTCTTGTTATTCTTCTTATAAAGATAAATATAGTTAGCTATTATTTTTTTAATATAAAAAATATATAGAATTAATTTATTAAGTACGCCCGGAATCTAAAATTTCCTACATTAAAGCCAGAATGTAAAATAAGTACATTAAACGACAAATGAGATGAACATTTCCAAAACAGTTGAATCGTAAATAGAATACAAATTGGCAAGTTCATCAGAACTTCTTTTTATTGAAATCTGTAAATTAAATTATCTGTTTCCACGATAAAGATTTCAAACACACAAACTGTTTTATTGTACCTTTAAAATTGAATAGACCTATTTACTCATCTCATTATAAATTATACAAACCAAAATATTTACTGTATTGAAATAAGGTTGTAATAAAATCATTTATCTGTTAAAATTTTGATAAATTTCAATTTCGATGTTAAAATAATTTGCTTTGAAATAATTTTGTTTGATTAGGCTCTAAAAGCTGTTACAGTGCTTTAATTACAAAAGGAAAGTAGTAAGTAGTACATATAGTTATATAATTTATTTATAAATAATTGATGCTATGCTGTATGCTTTTTAAAATTTGGTATTTCGTGTGCTTTGAATTTAACAACTCAGAGACACATAATTTAATCTTTTCTTTTTCTGCACAAAATCCAATATCATGTTTTGTCATTTTTTGATAAATAAAAATCATTTAAATTAAAAAATATATTTATTTACACTACATTAACGTTTTCACATTTTTACAAGGAACATTATTTATTTAATTCTATACTAAAGTAATATTTGGTTGTAGAAGAAAACCTTTCTTTCAAATCCCAAGTACTAAAACTATTTTCAAACACTTGCACTAATGACTAGTTTAATATCACTGAAGAAACTTTTCCATAGTTTTTAAGTAAGCACTTCTATAAGTCACTAACACTTTTCTTCAGCTATATAGTCTTTATCAAATCCAATATTACTGATAGGTTATAACAAGCTTATGTTTTGACCATTGGAATATTTAGCAGATGATCTTAACGATCTTATTGTGGTCAGTCGTACGGATGAAGTGTGATCACCACGGCGCATTGAGGCGTGGCGACCACCGGATTCCCTGTAATATAAAAAAATATTTATAATATCAACTTTTGAGGCCGGAACTTGTGAGGCCGGTCGTGGCGCAGCGGCACGAGGTGTGACTGCAAAACCGACTGGTTGTGGGTTCGATCCCCACTCGCGGAGATGAAATATTTACTTAAATTTATATTTCCATTTCTTCGCGCTAATGTCGAGGTTAAGCGCGGCGTTGAGTTCTGCCACTCAACACGCAATGCCTCCAGAATTCAGCAGAAAGTGGAGAACGGAGTGTCTTAACACTAGGTTCTCTCTGCCTACCCTGCTGTGTGCGGGATACAGCGTGAAGCTAATTTAATTTTAATTTAATTTTTGATATATCGTAAGAGTACATTGGTGCTTGGTTAAATATAAATGGTTATGGGTTCACGTTTTATTCTGGTGAATATTAATATTTCTTTTTTTGTAGCTTTAAAGTTTGTACTGTAAAAGAGACCTATAGAATATTGAGCAGAGAGAATGTTAAGACATTTCGCTCTCCACTCTGCGCCATAATTCGAGATACTGTGAATTGAGTGGTAGAACTTGACTCCGCATATTGCCTCCTTTTAGTGCGGTGACATATAAATAAGTACTCCTCTCGAGTGGAACTGACAACCATCGCGCTTATAGTCCCTCTGATATGAATTATAATGTATATTTTTCGGCTTAGAGTGATGCATTTGGAGTTTAAAACAATTAATTTGAAGAAAAAATATTGTTTATTTGATGTACAAAGTATAAATTTGAAGTGTAAAATTAAAAGGATAAATTTGTAGTGGAAATTTTTTTATAATGTTTTTCTGCAAATAAAATCTCTTATGGATAGGCTCTAATATAATAAAATTTGAGCTGCTTTTATTATTCTAGCAATTGCTATTATTACGTACTATTCGCTACGGTTGCACAACGGTTCATCAGTCGATTACGTGACTGTACTAGAAAAAGGATTCAATTGGTTGGTTCCTTTGTAGTGACAATTCTGCCTTATTTTATGAAATTAGCACTTACAAGAAACTACGTGAGAGTTAAACGGAGAGATTTATCACTTTGTTCTCCGTAGGGTATAATAAATTAAGATGAATAAATACATTTGTATTAGGTATTTTGTCTTTATTGATAACTCAAATTATTCTTTTTAAGAATTGTACAGACCTGTATAAGGTTAATTTCTGCTAAGTAGTATAACATTGTTAAGGAAGTCTCTGCAGCAAAATATAATTGTAAATGTATATTTCTTTTGTTATTATTATAGCTTCACGCCATATCCAGTCTATAGCAGGGTAGGTAAAGGGAACCTAATGCTAAGACACTCCTGAACCATTAAGACACTTTCCGTCGAATTTCGGAGGTATTACGTGTTGAGTGGCGGAATTCAAAGCTGCGCTTTGTCTCATTATCAGGACGAGGAAAATGAAAATATTAAATTTTGAAATCGTTCGAGTGGGAATCGAACCCACAACCTGCCGCATTTATAGTAGCACCATTGTGCCTATGCGCCATGAACGGGTCACAAATAATTATTTCTATATTTATTACAGTATTTTAGAACTTACACTATTATTTGAATAATATATTTAAATTAAATAAAAATTATTGTGAAAATCTATGTTATTACCTGTCACTGTTCCTCGAGCGTTTTTTCTTTGGCCATAAATGAAAAGCGCCGTAAATAACGGGGTTGACTAGACTGTTTGACATTCCGAAGAAAAAAATTCCCGATAGTAGATCCTCACTTTGCTGTATGGAAAAATTTAAATGTTTTTAATATAAA
This sequence comes from Heliconius himera, assembly GCA_021202915.1. Classification (NCBI taxonomy): domain Eukaryota; kingdom Metazoa; phylum Arthropoda; class Insecta; order Lepidoptera; family Nymphalidae; genus Heliconius; species Heliconius himera. The sequence continues at coordinate 26,473 of JAJHJA010000384.1, read as the reverse complement.
TATTTTTTTCTGAGCTTCACGCTGTATCGCGCATGAGGGAAGAAGCCTAGTATTAAGACTCTGCTTCCCACTGTTCGTTGAATTCTGCAGACATTGCGTGTTGAGTAACAGAACTCAACGCCGCGCTTTGCCCAGACACCAGAGCGAAGAAATAAAAATATTATTTATTTAATTTGCCCGAATGGGCATTAAACCCACAGAAGCCACGTCTGGCCTTCAATGTGTTATAATTTAAGTATGAACGTAAAAACGGCCGTAACGAGGCGAGGAAATGAATAGAATTTAATTCGCGATTACATTCAAACATCGTCTTACTGCTCCAGGATAGCCTCAATTATTAATATTTTTTGTTGCCGAAAACTGCTACTTATACTTAATTAAAAACATTTCTCAAAGCGGAATTTCTTTATTTCTTATATGTTTTAGATTGTTTTATATGTGGATGAAATTGATAAAATTTCAAGTAAAAGAATTCCATATTTTATTCGACATTTTAATTTTATAAAAATAATTTATATTAAATTCACTATTAATACTTTACTCATTATATAAATATTTTAATGCAACAAAAGAACTTAATAAACATTTAGTTAGGTGTTATTACAAGTATATTAAATATTTTTTAACATTTTTAAAGTGCGATTACACACTTATCTTGATGAGAACGTATGGCTTAGTTGGTCAGAGCGCTTGGACGGGCCAAAGAGGCGCGGGTTCAAATCCTGCTAAGTTCAAATTTTTATACGTTTTCTTAATAAATACTAAATAAATTGTTGTAACGCAGCAAAAGAACTCAATAAACATACAAGTTAAGAGTTAATAATACTTACAAGTGATCTCTCTTTTTTAAATACGAACAAAACAACAGTCAGCTGATTTTTTATGCAATGATTTATAAAAAAAATATAGTAATATTAATATAGCAAATAAATACCTTTACTTACATCTCTATCGGGATTGAGAAAAGTAAAAATAACCATCATCACATAATAGGGTGTCCACCAAATTATAAAGGCAGTGACTATGACAACAGACATTCTTAGAGATTTTATTTTAGCTCTATCGATAAGTCTACGTCTGTTCATATCTGGACTTAGATATTTTTCTTGTCTCGTAACTTCCGGTTTGAATACTTTCTCGCTTTCTGCAAATATAATTTATTTTAGTCTTAGGACGACCAGAATATGTTCTACTTAAATTGATAACATGTTTTGACTTTTTTTATTATTTACTATAGAAATTTAAATTTAAAAAAATCAGTTTCAAGCTTCAATCCCACATACACAGTAGCGTAGACAGAGGTAACCTAGTTTTAAGATACTCCGTTACCCATTTTCCGCAGAATTCTGGAGGCATTGCGTGTTGAGTGGCGAAACTCCACGCCGCGTTTTGCCTCGAAACCAGATCGAAGAAATGAAATTGTAAATTTAAATAAATATTTCATTTCCTCGATTAGGAATCGAACCCATGACCAGTCGTGGTTAGAGAATTTAATTAAATAAGAAAAGCTTTTTTTTTTTCCAAACACATATTCCAAAAACAAAAATTTACTGAATGAAGGTAATTTGAATTTCATACAGGAAGAAGGTGTTATTGTTGTATTAAATAATAAAATTGAAGTTTTTGTATCGAAAACAAAAACTGTTTGCCGGTTCTTCTCAGCAAAACTATCCTGCGATCCGGTGATAGGTTTTTGTTCTTTCGACAATTGAAAAATGCTTACGAGAGTAAATATATCTTTTTATTTATATGTGAAGCTAATAAACAGAAAGAAATTTCCTTTATTTATAACTGAAGATTAAATGTTGGTCAAAGAAAATCTTTATTAAAAAATTGTTCATAATTATCTAGTCTATTCTTAGTTAATAGTGATTATTGTCAAATTGTTAAAAATTATCTAGTCCATTCTTAGTTAATAGTGACTATTGTCAAATTGTTAAAAATTATCTAGTCCGTTCTTAGTTAATAGTGACTATTGTCAAATTGTTAAAAATTATCTACTCCATTTTTAGTTAATAGTGACTATTGTCAAATTGTTAAAAATTATCTAGTCCATTCTTAGTTAATAGTGACTATTGTCAAATAGTTAAAAATTATCTAGTCCATTCTTAGTTAATAGTGACTATTGTCAAATTGTTAAAAAATGTCTAGTCTATTCTTAGTTAATAGTGACTATTGTCAAATAGTTAAAAATTATCTAGTCCGTTCTTAGTTAATAGTGACTATTGTCAAATTGTTAAAAAATATCTAGTCTATTCTTAGTTAATAGTGACTATTGTCAAATTGTTAAAAATTATCTAGTCCGTTCTTAGTTAATAGTGACTATTGTCAAATTGTTAAAAATTATCTACTCCATTTTTAGTTAATAGTGACTATTGTCAAATTGTTAAAAATTATCTAGTCCATTCTTAGTTAATAGTGACTATTGTCAAATAGTTAAAAATTATCTAGTCCATTCTTAGTTAATAGTGACTATTGTCAAATTGTTAAAAAATGTCTAGTCTATTCTTAGTTAATAGTGACTATTGTCAAATAGTTAAAAATTATCTAGTCCGTTCTTAGTTAATAGTGACTATTGTCAAATTGTTAAAAAATATCTAGTCTATTCTTAGTTAATAGTGACTATTGTCAAATTGTTAAAAATTATCTAGTCCGTTCTTAGTTAATAGTGACTATTGTCAAATTGTTAAAAATTATCTACTCCATTTTTAGTTAATAGTGACTATTGTCAAATTGTTAAAAATTATCTAGTCCATTCTTAGTTAATAGTGACTATTGTCAAATAGTTAAAAATTATCTAGTCCATTCTTAGTTAATAGTGACTATTGTCAAATTGTTAAAAAATGTCTAGTCTATTCTTAGTTAATAGTGACTATTGTCAAATTGTTAAAAATTATCTAGTCCATTCTTAGTAAATAGTGACTACTGTCAAATTGTTAAAAATTATCTAGTCTATTCTTAGTTAATAGTGACTATTTTCACTATTAACTAAGAATGGATTAGATAATTTTTAACAATTTTTAACAATTTGATAGGTCTATTGACCTAATTACATCAAAAGCTCAAATTTTACTCAACAATAAATTGCAATGAGAAATATTATGTAGTAAGAAACCCTATTACTAGAAGCTTGAAAGGGAAAGAAATTAGAATTCAATCTAAATAACCGTTACTGATAATGTGAGCACGACACATGTCGGATGTATCCGACATGTATAGGCAGAAGAACTAAATATTAAAACACTCCGTTTCTATTAAAAGAGTTCCTTTCCCCACTTTCCGCTGAATTTTCGAGGCACTCATGTCGAGTAGCGAACACTCGTTATGAGCAAGGAAAAGAAAATAATAATATTTCATACCTGAGAATGGGATACACAATAAAATATCTTTTAGAAATTTATGTACTTAAATGAAATATATATTACTGATATGGTGTGTTGCTTAAGCTGACTGAGCAATTTATAAAATGTCAAAGAATATCTGAAGATAACAGCATAGTTTACAGTTCTTAAACACCTATTTACATATTATGCTTACGTTTCATTTAAAAATTTTATATTTATACTAGAGGGCGCGCGCGGCTTCACCCGCTTATTAGGAGTGAATTCTAAAAAAACCACGAAACACGTGTTCAATAAAATATTTTTAACAGTCTGAACTTAAATTTTTATAAAAATCGGTGGTAATTTAAAGATTTTTCCATATAAACTTTCAACCCCGTATTTGAACCCTTAGGGGGTGAATTCTTAAAAACCATGAAACACGTGTTCAATAAAATATCTTTAAGAGTCTGAATTTCAAATTATATAAAAATCGGTACAGATTTAATTTTTTTTCCATACAAACTTTCAACCCCAATTTCATCCCTTTAGGGTTAAAATTTTTCAAATTTCCTCCTTAGTGGATGTCCAGAATATGAAAATAAATATCTGCCCAAATTTCACGTTTCTACCATCAGCGGTTACGGCTCTGCGTGCGTCTTACCTCAGTCAGTCAGCACAAGTCCTTTTATATATATAGATTTCAAAATTCTTGTAGTATATCATTATTTAGCACTCTTTCCGGTTATTGATTATTTACTGGTTATTACTTTTTTAATAAAATATATTTAAGGAAATGCATCCAACATTCTATCTATAAACAGAATTATCTATCTCAAAATAAAGCTAAAACTCTCCGTGAACATTATTTTAATTTATAGTTTCGTCGCAATGGTAATAGGTGTTTAACTTATTTTTAATTGCATCCAGTAGTTAATTTCGGCACAGTTGCAAAGTGCTTACTAACTTTTTATTATAAGGATTCAGCTCCCGAATGGTGCCAATTGAACTCAATTATTCACTAAAGTGCCTTGCGAAAAGCTTAAATCGATATTTTATTATATGTATTGGTGTGTAATTCCATATCTATATGTAAATGTGTATAATGTGTATGTGTATGTATATGTAAATGTGTATATCTATTATTGTAGTAGAAAAGACATATTACCAATCCCATGATTACAACTGCATAAACAACAAGATAATTTAAAATAAAAAATAATGCATACTTTTAATAAATTTATTTAAATTTACACAAATTAAAAACGAATATATTTAATAAATTTTCAAAAGTAAATGTATGTAAGGGTATAAGTATGATTGTATTGTAAGAGTTACATACATAATTAAAAATATTTTTTAATTACAAAAATATTTAGAGAAGCAAGTCATGGCGACACAAGCATGCAACTATAAGCGCGACAGGTTGTGGGTCCGATTCACATACAAGGAAATGAAATCTATACTATTATATAAAGTTTTATATGTGTGTATGTTTGTAGTGAATAAACATAAAATTACTGAGCCGATTTTTAAAATTCTTTTACCATTAAAATGTTACATTATCACTGAGTAACATAGGCTTAATTTATTTCTAAAAAAAAAATTGGATAAAAAATAGAATTCCTACTAAAATTTCAATAATGCAACCCAAGGTGTAAAAAATTAGGGAATTAAGTTTCTTTAATCGTATACGCCGCAGAAAATGATGAAAATGGAACAAAAAAACGTTCTACAAATTTAAAGATCATGTCCAAATCTAAAAGCAGAGCATGCTATTATAATACATTTATATGAATTCTTATTCAAATAAATAATTTCGTATTCGAGGCTGTTACCTCCAGTTTACCCTTTAAATTATTAAAATCGGACATTCCATTCTAAAGATTTTACGAATTTAAAAATTCCAATCTCTACAAATATCTCGATTACAATTTTCGGAAAATCTATGTTTTGTATTCACCTATAAATACTACTGTTAGCATAGTGATTAGAGAAGCTTAGGTAAATGTGGGAAATAAAAAGTAAAAACATGAAGTATCCATATTAATATTATAAAAGCGACAGCAACTTTGTCAGTCTGTGACGCCGTCACGGCCAAACCGCTGACCCGATTGTAATGAAATTTCATCAAAAATCTCAAAATTTCTACAGGAATGGGATCATGGCACTACCCATATGATGGCAAAAAGTCATCGATCAAAACGGCACATACGTATTATAAATAAATATAAAAATATTCCAAAAAAAAATATTTTCCTTTGTATGAACAATACGAAAATACTTTTGCCCCGACCTATTAATATTTGCATTTCGTCGCTTGGATGAGGAGGCAAAAGCTTTGCGTTTAGTTTCGCCATTCAACACACCATGTCTTCAGAATTCGGCGGAAAGTGGGAAACGGAGTGTCTTAATGGAAACAGAGTGCCCTAACACTAGGTTCCCAGGTTCCCTCTGCCTAGCAGGGTAGGATTCGATATCTACATATGCCCTGCGATACAATGTGAAGCTAAAAAAAATCGATTATACATACTCACTTGCAATGGTTCTCACAGTAGATACGTAGGTCGAAACCAAAATTAGTAATGGAAGGATGAACATAAAAACAAGAGACAACGTGGTATATGCTTGTTCTTGCCATCTTTCTGTATAAAACCCGTGGGTGACACATTGATAGAAGTCTTCGATGAAGGGTCCTTTAGCCAATCGAAATACTACTGTCTAAAATAAAGAAATATTTATTAATTTTTATATTACCAAGTTACTTACCTAGGGTGTAATAGAATTAGATCATTATTTCATTGTTGATGGTTAAAGTTTTAATCTTATAGATAAAATGAATAAGTACTTTAGAAATCAGAAAGAAACAAATAATGTTCCTTTCAAGTATGTCGGATTTTCACAAAGTGATTTATTTAGATGATTTTTTTTTTATTTTTTATAAATGTATAAATTTTAATATAAAAAATAATAGATATAACAGATACAGGTTGTAATGATTGTAAGTATTGCCATTGAAAAGATTTACTATTATAGTAAGGAAAAAAATCAATTTAAGTGAAATTAGGATGTTTCTATTAAATCAGATTTCTTTACAGCACCTAATAATATATATATATATTGTAATACCAACCTGAGGTATACTTAATATAACACTTAGAATCCAAGCAATAATCACTAGTCTACCATTCCTCGTCGCCGTGGCCATACTTTTCATTGGATATTTCACAGCTAACCACCTATCGACTCCAATTAAAACCAATATAAAAGTACTAAGATATAAGGCGAACATTTGTAGAAATTTAAATATCTTGCAACCAATATTTCCCGCATACCACTGAACTGTGAATGACCAACCAGCTTCTCCCAAAATACAGAATAGTGTGACCAATAAATCTGCTATACTGAGTTGAAATATTAGGCTATATATTGCTGTCCACGAGGGCCTTGCACGTCTTCGACAGCGTTTTCCTTTCTGAACGCTTACCATTGTTGCAAAATTTCCAACAAAAGATAAAATTGCCATTGCGGTTAGGACACTTGCTCTAATTAAAGTATTTTTGGTCAATACAGGCGCATGTTCCAGGCAAAGAACCTGAGTACCATTTACAATAAAAACATGGCCAGTTAACTCGTCACCCAATGTACTGTTTATTAAATGTGCTTCTAAACATTTTTCTATAGGCCACGTATTCACATTTGTTAGGATACCGGTGAATTCCCTTTGAAGAGTAAGCTCGCTGGGATTAAGAATTTGTACGTCATATAATGTGGTATTGTTGCCTACGCTCCCCATGTTTTGTCATACGTAGTCAAATTAAGATAATATTGTTCAGGATCTGTAACAAAATATAATTAATTAAATTCTTATTAAAACAAAGTAAATACGGTAAATATGCTTAAATTTAAACAACATAATATAACTTATTTTTCCAAAAATATTATAGCAGTTCATCTAAATATATTCAGATTTTGTTGCATAAATTATTAGCTTTGTTTGTAGGTTGAGCGTAGAGATATTTAATTGTGAATATTTTGGTTAAAGTGTAGTGCAATGTAGTTTCACTGACGACTGAAACAAAAATATTATATAATATTTTATAATAAATCACAATATGACGTATCTTATATCTCGTATTATCATAATTACATCTACTAATTGTTAATATGAAAATGTCTTCGAATAAAAGAGGGGAAAATTGTTCGTCTTATTTATAACTAGCGGCCTGCCCGCGGCTTTGCCCGCTTAAATTAGATGTTTATTTGTAAATATGATACAGAAATCTTATTATAATTTTTGTGGAGACAACTTAGATTAACCTCTGATGTACTATGTCGTACTACCGGTGCTAAACTGTTACTTTTACAAAATTAAAGTTTTACTGAACTATTTGAATTAAAGTAATATAAAATAAGCAAACCTTAATTAATGCAAGATGAATATACAATATTCATAACTATTTATTTCAGGTTTATAATGAACTATAAATGATCCATTAATATTATTGTAATAATACTAAAGTATCGTTTTGTAATGAGAAATCGCCTCAATTGTGATATTGTAGGACTAAAATTAAAAATAAATGTTGTTGTGCCAAGGTGTGAATAAAATAAAAAAACATATAATTCATTCGAAATTATATTTAATTAAATTGATACTTTAACATGGTTCTGAATTTGAAGCTTAGGTAAACTAAATAAATGCTTAGACCTGGATTTATACTATACAGTTTTAGATATCTTTGTTTTTTTATCTCACTTATAATTAATTAATATCTATGCAATAAATTCATATATAATTTTGTTATTAAAAATAATAAAAAGATATTGTAGTCTTTCATGTTATATGAGATTTTTATATATTTTTTTCATAATATGGTGATTAAATTTGTATAAACGAATGTCAAAATATCACGCTTTTGACGGTTTAAATCATCGCTGGAATCAGTGGCAGAAAGGTTAGTTTGGTGTTCTATATCCGGTTTTGCAGAATTATTTTCAGTGTAAGCCGTTTCACATGTGAGATTGGTAACGATTTTTTCGGTACATGCCATCTTTACTAATTGGCTACGTAATATTTTGAAAAAAACTATAATTAATAAAGTTATATTTTTTAGTAAAATACCCTCAATTTCGTCAATGATAAGTACGTGACATAACAATTAAACTAAAATAATTTTATTTTACGTCATCAAAGTGACCACCAGACACATTACTAATATTGGTATTTATAATTGAGAAAGTAACATTATATTATATTAGCTCTATTTATAACAAAACAGTAAAAATATTTTGACTGTACATTTAGTAATTATGACTGAAATGGATAGAAGGACACTTAAAAAGAATAATAGAAAGCGAAAATATGTATGGTCACGCTAATCTCCGAAAGTACTAAACCGATTTACTTAAAACTTTCACCAATTGCTTTGATTTAACTCAACTTAACATTTTAAGTGGTTTATTGGTACATAAAAAAATTAGATTTATTACAAAAAGTTATAGTCATTTGAACAAACTCGAGGCATTAGTTTGCCTGCAAATGTTATATAGCAATCGCGCAGGAAAGATTCTTGGCTAAAGAATAACATTCAAAACGTCTTGGTTATATGATTGTTGATAAAAATATATAAGCACTATTATTCAGAGTACAAGCAATAAAGTAAACAAAATTTAATTGTTAGTGAAGGTTACCTTCATAAATCATAACGGTTAAATTTAAGTCGTAATTAATTCAATACAGGGATAAAGACCAATTTGATCTTCAAAGAAATATTAAGTAAATACATTGATTAAGTAAATGCATAGACGTTCGTTCGTTTCAAATAAATCTATATAAAAATGCCTAAAAACCACCTTTCTACGTGTACTCTTTAATAACTACATATTTACCAATTGTACATTTAGCCAATAATATATGTAACTAATAAAAAAACTGTATAGGAGTTAATTTGCAATCATTATAGTTATTTTACAAAGAATATAATGAATCCTTCAAATCAATAATTTAACATTTAAGGCTGTTTCTGAAAGAGTAAATTAAATTATTCACTGACATCAGCATATTTAACAGAGTTTTAAAATGATGATGAGACGTACATAACATAAATAAAAAGAACGTAATGTTACAGAAATATATCACTTCAATGAGTAGTGGCTCCAGGACGCTTTTCGCTTGGGGGAGCAACGCCGTAACGTAAAGTGACAATGTTTCTCTCTGGTGGAAACCATTTATAATAGAGCAATTGCAGAAGCACCTTAGGACTCTTATTACATATCTAACTCATTTTCGCAAAAAAAATACAACGGGTTGACTTTGAAGTCTTGGAGGAGATAGATAGCTATCAAAATTTGATTGAATTAATCGGCTTTTTATATTATAATTACGCGACTTCAGTTAAATAATCGATAATGAGACGTAAGTACATTTGGACATAACTTCATTGACAATTCGGTACAGAAATTACTTAAACATCTTATATTCGTTGATAATTCATTAAGTTGACTAATTAATTTTACAATAGATATCAAAGTATTATCCATTCCAATCCAGTTAAAATATTAAAAACATTTGAAAAATACCTAATTCATTTTATTTAATTTTTTAAAGAGTGAAGAAACCTTTTACTACTATTGAAGTAGTAAAAGGTTTCATCTTGAAAATAATACAAACAATGATTTGTATGAAATTAAAGAAGAATGGTATAAAATTTTTGCAGAATCTATTGTAGAAATATTTCCAATTCGTAAACTATATTTAAAAATTAAATTCTCTACTTATTATATTTGAATTTTAATATATTGAAATAAAAGGGATAACTTAGAAAATATTGTAATATAACAATAAATATATCATTCGTTGGTTAAAGTTTATTTTCAATATTGTATTTTTGTATTTTCATCGCTTTGAAACAGAAATATGTGGCTTCAATAAATTTAATTAAAATATTTGAATTCAAGCTATTGACAATATAAACTTAGAAACTTCTTTGTAAGATATCAAAAATTAAATTTATCTTAGAAAAAATCATGTATTTTTAGCGTCACGCTGTACCCGAACATAGTAAATGGGAATCTAGTGTTAAGTTACTCCGTTTCCATTAAAAACCTTCCGTTTCCTATTTTCTACTGAAATCTCAAGGCTTGCTTGGAATTATGTGTTTAGTAGCGGTACTCTTCGTCGTATTTTTCCTCGTTATCACAGGGAGAAAAATTAAAATATTAAATATTTCATTTCCTCGAGTGGGAATCCAAGCCACAGTCTGTCAACTTTACACTCACACGCTTATTCCTCTGCGCCACAGCTGGCCTCAAAAATATGTAATTTGCATAATTTACTAGTTGTTATCCATACTGTAATTCTGCATCTATTTTTCGCTAACTTTTAAATTGCTAATTACTGGACATTGCAACACTGTAGTATAACCTTTGCCAATTTCGCATAAGCTAAAGGCTTAACTATGAATTCTAAACTTCTCCTTTAGTATTCTATAATATCATACATTGTTATTATTGCAATGTATAAACTTAAAATAGCAAAAGCTTTAAACTTTTAAAATGTACGAGGTACTTAAATTTTAGTGTCCTATATAATACATTCGTTTTCATACATTTTAAGTATTGGGTAAATTTATTTATTAACGAATACGGTCATTATTATTTCTCATTAGATTTGATATATAATCTTTATACATATTTTATCACACTATATCCCGCACACAGCAGGGTAGGCAGAGGGAACATAGTGTTAAGACACTCCGTGCCCCACTTTCCGCCAGATTGTAGAGGCACTGTGTGTTAAGTGGCAGAACTCAACGCCGCGCTTTATCTCGACATCAGAGCGAACAAATGGAAATATAAATTTTCATCTCCTCGAGTCGGAATCGAACCCATAACCAGTCGATTTTACAGTCCCACTTTGTGCCACTGCGCCACGATTGGCCTCAATTTTTATAGATATAAAAAAATTTATACATATAATAGTGCTTATTTTATAATTATCTTTCTATGCTCAGCTCAGCTCATAATATATGTTATTATATATTATTTGTATTTTGATTTTGCCAAATGTATGGGAAACTTTGTAATGTCGAAATGATCGGTTTCATTCGTCTCTGGGAATCAGGCATATTCTTTTTTTATATTTGCGTAGAAATTTCAGTCCCTGATAACTAAATGTTTCATATTTAAAAGTTTATTTCGTAAATTCGGTTATAAATTTTAATTTATCAAACTTTATTTGGATAAAGAGTTGTGGAATGAACTATTAGATACAAATGTATTAAGATTATAAGCATAAAAATATTATAATGCTCAATTTATCTTAAAATGCAAATTTTAAGAGAAAACTCAGCCTCAGTAGCAAATAAACCAAAACTTTTATTAAAGGTAAGTATTATCGCGAACACTGGCCATATTTTCAATGGATAGATGTTTTTGTTGAATAAAAGATTATTCTTTTGTTTTCATTACTTCTATTGTTGAATAATATTTTCCCTATCTTATTATAATACTCAAAAAATATTTCTATAGTTACTTAGGTAATGAGACTTATAAAATGTTATAAAAATGTTGTAATTAGTTATAATGTAAAGTTAATTAGCTATACATAGTTATATTATTATTATATTTTAATTTGTAAAGTTTCCGTATAATTTATTCAAAATATGGCATCACAAATAAATAGAGAAGTCAAATCGGCTCGTCTTCTACTTCTGTGGAATTATGGCATGAACGAACAAAAGCATGAAAAGATAGTAAATATCGGTCTCGGTTCCAAGATGGTCTATGCATTATGTATGCATTCAAGTCCTGAAGCAGAATTTTGGCCCAAAATCGTCTCACTGCTTCCATTATCTCTTCCTCCTCATTTATAAATTCATTAAATTAGTAATAACCTTTAACACATAAACGTCTTTTCTCATTTTTTTTAAATCGTAATTTAGAAAATTCTCTGACGTTTTCTGGGATCCTAATGTAAAAACGTACACATTGTTCCATAAAAGAATTACGGTTTCGATGCAATCAAGTTACAGGTGCACGAAGTTTAAGCATATTTCCTGTATTATATTATGAACATCACCAATTTTAGTAAAATCATTATTATTTTTCTTGACATACATAACACTTTTAAAAATGTATTGAGATGCAACTATCAATAAGTATATGAATTTATTTAAACTTTTGCCTTAAAGAGTCTTAAGGACTTAAGTTTTTAAAGATTGCACGAATTGCTCGCTTCTGCAGAACGAATATTGATAGAATGCCAGCTGCACTATTCCAAAGTAAAATCCCATAGGACTTAATACTATGGAAGTAAACAAGTCGAGCCGTTGCCACGTCAGTTAATAATCTAATTTTTTTACTTCAAAAGCTGCTGAGCTAAGTCTTTCAGTATATCAATATGAGATCCCCACTGTAATTTGAAGTCATTTCCACGGATTCGTCATTCATGAGAACATCGGTTTTAACAATTTTCGTGTTAGGCGTCAATGAAACGTATTTCAAAATCTATTTTCCATAATTATATATTATCCCATATATATATTCCATAATTTATTGTAATCAACATTCATAATATACACATTTCAAATCGAAAAAATTGTTCTTTCATAAAATCATGATTGTTTAAATTTACTAATTAATTCTGTCAGTCTATTATATTTTGCAAATTAAAATATTTACATAATTATATGCATTAAATATTTGATATGGTATCAAAATTCAATAAAATACTAATACTCCTGTTCAATTTTTATTCACAAGCACGAAAAATACGTATATGTATATGTATACATATACGTATTTTTTATTATTACGACTTATTTTTCTGTTTTATTGTTTCGATTTTTGACGAATTAAACGAATAATTCTTTGGTTTCTTCGGCTTCATATAGGCTATGTTTAATCTCATTACAATAACACGAACACTAACTTCACAAAATGTTATTATTGATTTCATTATATAAATTTTAAGTTTAAATCAACTATAAAAAATATACTCAGAACAGACAAATATAAATAAACGTAATTTATGGACCTACGGATAAATAAGTGTATCCTAGAAAAACTACTTCAATGTCAAACTACCTCAAGTGTATCTGAGAAAATAATTCAATACGTAATACTAATTGAAGCAAATACTTCTAGAAATATACCAGTAAAATTATAAAATTCAGTAAAGTGAAAAATATTGTGCCTATAATCAACTTGTGGCTTAAAATATATCAATACTAAACCCATTTTTTTGTTACGTTAACCTCATCAGTATTCCGTGTCAAATATTGTTTTATCCTCAGTTGATTTTGTAAGCAACGTCTCTTATTTTCCTTTTAAAATATTATGCTTTGTTGATCTTTCCTAAATTAATTCCGATGTATGTATGATAATCCTGATAAAAAAAAATCATATATTATTAAATTTATGAAAAATTAAGCGTGATGGTTGTGGATTCAATCGGCATAGAGAAATTAATCGTTTTAATTTGCCCGCTCTATAGACAAAGCGTGGCGTTGAGTTCTGTCCCTGCTATTCACCACGAAGATACCATCTGGTTGAATTCTGGACTGTTTTGAATTGAAGCAGGCAGTCTCTTTGTGGCTTGTTGTCCAGGCTGGGGTACCCCAAGGTGGTATTCTGTCTCCATTATTTGCAATTTTAATTAATTAATTTACTTTTATAGTCTTTTTCATCTACATTTACCCTCTTTTATACTAGTTCGTTAACACGGTTTCTCCTGATGGGCAATCGTCTCCACGCCTGCTCAGACCTGCGTCCGGGAGTGTGTCATGTTCACAATAGTGACAGCCTCTAATTGTGGAAACAATTTTTATTTTTATTTATTTTTTTTTTCAATTTAGTAGATACATGTATACAATTTGCATTAATTCTTTTAAGATTTAAACGATAGGAGTCTGAGTTACCTCTACGCTCAAACAGAATCTGACAAGAGTCTTTTCTCGGTCCTATCTTAAGCACTGATTTATACATGTCTTTTTCACTCTGACACTTAAAGTTTAAAGACAAAGACAGATCTTCTCCTAATCACCCTGTACCGTGAGCTATGTGACGTAGATTTACAAAAGACGGTGGTGTAACCTCGTCACCCTGACGCACTATGGAAGATGGTACAACTTAGAAGGTGGGAAGGTGGGTGGGAACTTTAATGTAATGAATATTTTTTTCGTAAATTACATTTGGAATATTTTTTTTTTATTGTGAGAAATTGTAATACGTAAGAATGTCTGTTTCAGGTTTTTCGCTTCGATGCTTTAAATATAATTTCCTTAATAAAAATTGCAAATAGGTATAAAGTGACATATTTTTTTAAAAAGCCTATAGTATGTAGATTTTAAAATAATTATTATATTGTGGAGTTCAAGTCACTCGTGATATATATCAAATTAAATTAAATTTTTAATTTTAAATTAAAAATATTGTTTATTCAAATTGACTATTATAAGCACTTTGAATCGTTGAATGAACATAAAGCTACCTCCGGCTTGGAAGGCAGTTCTGCTGAGAAGAGCCCGCAAGAAACTCAACAGATGCTCTTTTCAATGTGAATCGTATAATTTAATTATTAATATTTTTATAATAACTGGGTAAATTTTGGAAGAACTAATTTGAAAGAACCTTTTTAAAGGTATTTTGACAAACCGACAACTTTTTTTTTCAATTTGGCAAAAGGCCGATATTTAATCAAATCATTGTTAATGAAGTTATTACATAATTTTATTCATTTTCAATTGTTAAGAAATACATTAAATAAAATCACTTTTAATAGTATTATCGGTATTTTATTCTTCTTTAAACTTTGTAGGTCGCTACTAATGTTACTTACAAACAATTAGTGTTCTCTATCTTATTACAAAATTTTTGATTCATTTACATTTTAACTAGACTCTAGGCTAGAAGTCGGTCTCATACAATAGTGTAATATTTTTTCTTGAAAAAAAAAACTGCAAAAGCAAATTATTTTAAGAAAATAAACATTTTCAATTAAAAACTACTGCAATTCATTTTAAAACAGATTTCTAGAATGAAGAGTGTTGTTATAATTTATGTATTTCAACCGTCGTCCAATAAACAGCTGTGACCGTGAAGGAACAAACGTGAACAAAAGCGAACAAACTTTTATAATATTTAATCACTATTTGTTCAAATGTATTTATTCAGCGTATCTGCTTCACACTGAAATTTTAATAATTACACTCTTTCTTATATAGAATTCCTTGGAAAACAATATTGATTACTCATTACTTAAGAACGCTATTGAAATTTTTAAACGTTATGGTCTTTGAATATTTCTGAGTTATCATTTAAGTTATTGAGGCCAGTCCTAGCCTCATTACTAGGGTGATATTGAGGCCAGTCGTGTCGCAGGGGCACAAAGTGTGACTGTAAAACCGACTGGTTGTGGGTTCGATCCCCACTCGAGGAGATGAAATATTTACTTAAATTTATATTTCCATTTCTTCGCTTTGGTGTCGAGGCAAAGCGCGGCGTTGAGTTCTGCCACTTAATACGCAATGCCTTCAGAATTCGGTAGAAAGTGGGGAACGGAGTGTCTTTCACTAGGTTCCCCCTGTCTACCCTGCTGTGTGCGGGATACAGCGTGAGGTAATGAAAATATTAAATATTTAATTTCCTCATGTGGGAATGCAACCCTCACCATGTCTCGTTTACAAAGTTTACGTGACGCAGGGGCACAAGCTTGCGACTATCCCTGTCTGCCTGATATGCGCGGGATACAGCGTGTTACTAAAGAAAAATACCAAATTACAGAAACCACGAGGTGCAGGAAAGTAATATTTTTAAAATTTTTAAAAATATATTTTTTTTAGTATAAAATAACATCAATTTTTTTGTTACTTGTGTTCAAATGTCAAAGAATTTGTTACAGATGTCACACTTTGCTTTGTTCACTCTGCTAAAATACAAAATAAATATGTATGTATGTTTCTTAAAAGCAAGTGCTTTCAGAAAATAAAAAATCAAGTTATTCGAGGCTATTTATATGTTATACTCAATAGAAATTATTTATTGTTCTGTGAGTGAGTACATCACAAATAAATAATTTTATTTTTTCTTGTACATATATACAGATTTTTGGGGAATCTAATATCGCATATCCCTATTAATAATGAAGGATGTGAAAAATGATAATTTTTAGATGATTTCGTTAATAAATTAATCCTTTCAGATATTTTATAACCACATCAAAAAAATATATACTTATCTATTGATTTCGAGGCTTTTAGGTTAATATCATCGAATTTACATCATGGATTCAAATAATTAAATAGTATCTTATTTTTCTACAGTATTAGCGGGTCACGCGGGGCTGGTGGATGCGAGCATCGGTCACTTACGAAAATCTTAGAACTTATCGTGTTAGCCATCGGCCTAGAACTAGCGAGATCATATAGATGTCCACTGGATGTGACATACGCGCTCAACGAAGCTTATAACGGAATCTACTCAGCCCAACATACAACTCGCTCCCTGAGAAAGACGTGATACACGGGTGCTTCCATTCCAATAGTTTCCAATATACTCTGTACCTGGTCCACACACAAGCAGAAAAAGCGGACCTAATCAAGAAAGGATACGGAAAGGGGGGAACCTGACCATCAACAAATCTCAGGGACTTACATACGAGTCTGTAGTAATCATCCAAACTAATGACAGTAACAAAGCCCTACGCGACATATCACACGTTTTTTTAAAACATTTTTAAAGTGTTATTCCACACTTAGGAAAGAAAAATACTTATTTAGAAAACGTATAAAAATTTGACCGCAGCGGGACTCGAACCCGCGCCTCCTGGAAACCGACCAGGCGCTCTGACCACTAACCCATGCGTTCTCGCCAAGCTACGTCGAAATTTTTATACGCTTGTTACAACTTATTTATGTTGTGAATAAAAAAATAGTTTCTCTCTTGCCAAACGATAATTCTTAGTAATTATCTTTGGGTTATCTATCGGAAAATTGTAAAAATCTCCCTACAGAGATGCTAACAACATAAATAAGTTGTAACAAGCGTATAAAAATTTCGACGTAGCTTGGCGAGAACGCATGGCTTAGTGGTCAGAGCGCCTGGTCGGTTTCCAGGAGGCGCGGGATCGAATCCCGCTGCGTTCAAATTTTTATACGTTTTCTAAATAAGTATATATCACACGTTGTCGTGGCCTTAACAAGACATACAAAAGGTTGCACCTACTACACTGACGCCGAAGAAGACGCTATCGGCAGGTTCATTCGCCGGGCAAATGAAGGTTCCGTGACTGATATGGAACACAACATCAAAATGGCTATTTCCTACAGAGATGAGGACGCAATAAATATATTACGCAACCAACTAACTGCACCGCAAAGAACATGACCAACGAGCACAAAACTCGATCACAAACATTAACAAAATGGAACGCTGACCATTCAAAATATAAATGTTCACTTTACATTTTAAAATAAACCCAACAATAACAACAACTTTAACCAATCAAGAATAAAAAAGGTACGGACAACAAGTCTGTGGTGCCTAACAACTCATATTAAAAAAAAACACAAATGTTTCAAGACTCAATTTTCTTTTGAGTATGATTTGAAGTCACAGGCTGTTCAGTATATGTAAATTTCCATTTACTACAGTACTATTGCAACAAAATTATATGAATAGTTAGGACTTAAAATGCACTAGAGACTTAAATAGAATTCGAAAGTTTTATTATTATTATTTTTATATTTTCTGAAAGTGTAAAGTGCTAGGTCTGCTGGGAAATTGTAAAATATTTTCAATCCTTAGTAAAACATTCTGTACTACAAAAATAGCTTGTATTTTGCAACAAAATCGCTAAACCTAAGAAATTCTATAAATATTACAACTGTTTATTTTATTTATTATTTTATAAAAAAATATAAAGAAAAGTTATATAGTTCTTTAAATATTACATAAAAAATTCAATATTAAAAAAAAATAAAAAATAACTAACTACACGCTGTATCTCGCACACAGCAGAGGGAACCTAGTGTTAAGACACTCCGTTCCCCACTCTCCGCCGAAATCTGGAGGCATTGCGTGCATGTGCGTTTTTATTCATACAAAACTTTTATGTGAGTTTTATTGGACTCACTGGAGTATTTTTACGACTATTAAAGTTAATTGATTAATACATTTTATTAACTAAAATAATAAACGCCAGTCAGGCTTTAACGTGTGACTATAAACGCGACAGTTGTAGTTTCGATTTCCACTTGAGGAAATGAAATATTTAATATTTTTATATAAAACTTACTCCACGTGACAGTAAAGTATCGGATATTCGATATGTTGTGGCACAAGATACATCCAATAAGATTCTAACTTGAAAATGAAGGTTCCCTTGTAAATATTATTTTTCGTTTGAACATCGTTGTACGTTGTGCCCTATCAAAATCTCAAATGATGACCAATAATAGCGCTTTGTCCGCGAAAGTGTTAAGTGAAGTTAGGAAGATAGATAGATTAAATAATAGTTAAAATTGTAGATCATAAAATTTCCTACAAAATATTTATAACACTACTTTTACCAATCGAGGATCGATAGAGACTTTGATGTTTTATTTGTAATAGTGTATTTAGAGCCTATACAATTGCGTACGTTTTTGTTTATTCTTTGATCACTTTTTTAAATATTTTAATTTTTTTGCTGTGATAATGATTATTGTTATTTATTTTTAAAGTAATTCAAAAGTTAACATCTATTCAAAATTTTTATATAAAAAATAATAAATATGTAAGCTTATAAAAAGCATTTGGAGAATATAATTTAAGTTCAAGCTAACGCTTTGTACTTGAACTTAAGTTGGGCTTGAACGTCTTTCAACGTCTGAGTAAGATAAGGCATAAATACCCAATTGTTGTATTTTAGAATCATTTCTATTTATTGTATTATTATTATTTTATAAAGGTATAGTGTGAGGCTTATTTGCTTCACCATGACTACAATGGTTGGAGAGGTTTGACACCTATAAGATAAAGAGATATATATAGTAATGAAAAGATAATTTTGAACCGAAAAATTAGGTTACGCCTAAAATATTTAGCTTAAAACATATTTTTTTATTAGCTTAACGTTGTATTCGGCATACAGCAGGGTGGGCAGAGGAAATCTAGTTCAGATACTCCCTTTCCCCACTTTCCGCCATTTCTTTTGGGCCATTGCGTGTTCAGCGGCGGAACTTAACGCCAGGCTTTGACTCAAATCAAAATTGTAAAACTATAATTTGCTATACAAGTTTGAAAAAAAAAGGAAAATACTCTCGTTAAAAATACGTTTTCCTTGCTTTGTTCCATTTTAATTATAAAAGTAAAAGGTACAAACAATTTTATAATACACTGAAGCTCAAGATAAGAACAAGTATTATCTTTTGGCTAAAAGGACCCAGAACTGAAATTAAGAAACGCTTTAGGTGTTCTTTAATTTTTATTCTGTGATTAAGTTTAGCTGCTGTTATTATTTTTTGACAAAAAAAGATTTAACGTTATTTATGTTTTATTAGACGAATTAATGTAATATATTTATATTTTTTTACTTCAATTTTACGTATTTTTATTAAATTATTATTAACATTAAATTCTATTTAAAAATATATATAATATATTATTTTTTTAAATATAATTTTGTAATAAATTGTCACATTTTATTATGCACTGTGGTATAAAAATAAAATAACCACAGTGCATAATAACAATATATTCCTTTTAAATGTCAGTATTAGATAATAGATATAGCAGATAACAGTGATGTATAATTTGGTTTCTTCAATTTAACACCCTGTATCAAAATAAGAGGAAAAGGGAAGCGTTTAGACGTATCAATAGATTATCTCTGCGTAAGTGCTTACTTCGCAAAATGGGGAAATTGCCTGAAGACATTACAAAATCTTTATAAATAGATATACATAAAATAACGATATTTTTATATAAAATAAATATAAATCTATATAATACGAAACTCTTCCGTTACGCAATATGGCATGTTGGCCCTTCAAGGAGTGTGGATGTGGATTATATTATATTTATATAGATGCAATGGTTCAAAGTTCATTGAAAAAGCTTATTATATTTATATTTCCAGAATTTGCTTTCCGGCATTTTCTTACCCACTTTTTCGCCGTTTGGACAACTGCAAAGTTTTTTTTTTAGCTTCACGCTGTATTCCACACAAAGCAGGGTAGGCAGAGGAAACTTAGTGCTAAGACGCTCCGTTTTGGGGATTTTCAGATTTTTTAAGATATTGTGTGTTAAGTCACGACGCTTAACGCCGCGATTTGCATCGTTACCAGAGCGAAAAAATAAAAATGTAATAAAAATAATATTTCATTACCTCGAGTGGAATGGAATCCAAAACCTCTCGGATTTACAGTCGCGCCCCCACTGGACTCACTTACCTACATATATTATAAATATCAATTAATATATCCAAGTGTATAGAAGTTGCAGCTCTTAATAATTTGAACGAGTAGGACTAACGCCCAATATTAATAACCTATCTCCAACGTCAATCTTAGATTGTTTCATATATCTATCCTATCTAGAGATTGGATAGATATATGAAACAATCTAAGATTGACGTTGGAGATAGGTTATTAATATTGGGCGTAAGTTGTTAAACAAGAATAGTGTTACGAATTTTGCACAATCAATCTATGATATCTGCCTTTTCGTATTATTAAAAGTGATAATTTTTAATATAACCGTCATCAAGAAGAAATAAATCTAGGATCGTTATGATCCTAGATTTATTTCTTATATTTAAAAAACATTGACTAATAGGATTTTCCGGCATTTTATAACTATCAGCTAAACAAAAGTAAATGAAAATAAATTTAATTCTAATAGATTTGGTTTACATACAATGTAGTTAAGTATTTTTACAATTGACTAGATAGACAAGGGCAACTAGTGCCGGTGCCCTTGCTACCACTCTATTTTAGTTAAAAAAAAATCTATTTTAGTTAATTATTAATATTTTATACGGTGTAGGCATTTTCCTGTAACTATGTAAAATCACATTTTTTGTCTCTTTCTTATTCATACCTTATTTATTACATCGGCTTTTGCAGATATATATGTTGCTACCTACCAGAGAGAATATAGTGTTATGACACTCTGCTCACTACTTTCCGTCGAATGGAATGCGAAATTATTATTATTTAATTATATATATACCTATATAAACATATATAGTTTATATCTCGTAAATCAGTATTAGTATAAGTAAATATTTGTGCTATAAATTGACCACAAAATCGGCACGTAAACTGGAAAGCGTATTCGCTAAGTTTAGCTTTATCAGTTTCTCGAGATTTACGTATGTGTTTGAATGTTTTGGTGTAAAATTTTCAAATATATGATATATACTATACTGTACTTATAAATTGTAAACAGGACAGTTTGTGGGTTCGATTTCCGCTCGAAGAAATTAAATATTGAAAATATTTTTTCGCTCGCTTTGGTAACGATGCAAAGCGCGGCGTTGAGTTCCTCTACATAACACGCAATTTCTCCAACATTCAGCGGAATGCGGGAAACGGAAGTCACTTAATGGGAAGGACTTAACACAAGCGTCCCAGGATCCCTCTGACTACCTACCAAAAATATATATTATTAGAGATCGGAACTGGTTAACGTTTTTAAAAACAACATAATAACACATATAGTCTATATGTTTCTAAATTGTTCGGAAAGAGATTATACGTAATTACTACCTACCCTCTTTTACACGTGTTTGCTAAAATATATATTTATTTATTTAGACTTAAAGAACTAAAAGAATAGAACGAATTAGGACCATCGTTATTTTATAATCATATATGTGAAGCCAGTCGTGGCGCAGCGGAACAAAGTGTGACTGTAAAACCAACTGGTTGTGGGTTCGATCCCCATTCGAGGAGATGAAATATAAAATTAAATGTATATTTCCATTTCTTAGCTCTGGTGTCGAGGCAAAGCGGCGGCGTTGAGTTCTGCCACTTAACAAACAATGCCTCCAGAATTTGGCAGAAACTGAGGAACGAAGTGTCTTAACACTTGGTTCCCTCTGCCTACCCTGCTGTGCGCGGGATACAGCGTGAAGCTGATTTTTTTTTATATGTATGTCTCGCCTCGTTATCCAGAAATTAAGATAAACATAGAGGAAATGAATATGTATGAAACATAAAGATTCCCGATCCCAGATTGTATGAATATAAAGATGGTGGGAATAAAACTCATCCATTCTCCCACCACATTCAATAAAACACACCACAACAGAATTTGTTTTAAATTTCTAATTTTCAAATATTTATTTCTCTATAAAACATTTTTTTTATTGCTTAAATTTTTTGTAGGCTTTAATTTACTCAAAAACCACCGCTTTATTTTAACACTATGCTTACTTAACAGAAGTCTCAAAATTATAGATAGGAAATCTATTTATAAATTTTGCTGTAAATATGTGTTTCATATATGAAATATGAGTCAGCATTGCAAAGTCTAATATAATAATACTCCGAAATAGCTCACAGATGTTTAAATAAAAATGAACAAATGAAATGAAAATAAAAGAATGTAAATTTTTCTTTTAAAAGAAAAAATATCAACTACAATAAAACTATCTCAAACTTTGAAAAAAGTTGTATAAGTAGGTACTTATAAAAATTCAAAAAGTTTTTCACTTTATTTCATATTATATCTAAGAAGTGGGTCACAATAGTGACTTACATAGTCACCATATACTACAGTGTAGAACAGAAACGTAGTATAGTTAACTCAAAAAGGCTATTACCGTATAGAGTGAGGGAAAAGCCAATGGTTCTGGAGATTAGAGTACGGTGCGGAGCACTTATTGTTAAAGCTAAAATTGTGTAAGCAATATATTTTACAAAAAAAAGGCATTTTTTTGGTTTACGCTGTATCCCGCTCATGGCAGGATAGGCGGAGGATCTGCGCCATGTTGAACTTCTTCCATCATATTTCTTAACATAATAATAATAGTTTTTTAATATGTATTTATTTATATTTTTAAATGTATTTTTTATAACAATTTAATTATGTAAAATTGATTTCTCTTAGAAAATAAAATTAAAAAATAAAATAAATCAGCTTCACGCTGTATCCCGCTCACAGCAGGGTAGGGCAGAGGGAACCTAGTGTTAAGACACTCCGTTCCCCACTTTCTGCCGAATTCTGGAGGCATTGCGTGTTGAGTGGCAGAATTCAACGCCGCGCTTAACCTCGACACCAGACCGAAGAAATGGAAATATAAATTTAAGTAAATATTTCATCTCCTCGAGTGAGGATCGAACCCACAACCAGTCGGTTTTGCAGTCACACCTCGTGCTGCTGCGCCACGACCGGCCTCAATATACTATATTTTGTAGTAATATTGAAAACTGGAAATATGAAGTTCATTAATATAACGTATTTATAACCGATAGCTTACAGGTGGCTGTGGAGTCTTTTGTCACATAAATAATATTTTCATTGCAAACAATTAGGGCTCAGATAATTAGTTCTTGTAACTTAAGAAAATAACATGAGAACAATCTGCGGCGCAACTATAACTAATGGGGGACCCAGTTAGTTATTATTTATTAGTAATTATTTTATGATAATAAATAATATTGTGCGTTGTCTTATAGAATTTATTTTTTATTTACTAAGAATTTACTTTCCTATTTTTATTTACTCAAGTAACATTTTTCAGGGAGTAAGTAAAAATAATCTATGTACCTCTAGTGCGAAGACATTTCTTTTTCCTTCAAGTCATTAAGAACCAAAACAGTTGTCGAACCTGATGCTCCGGTTTATCTTATGTAAACAAAAAAAAAATTTAGAAAAAGAGAACAGAATATTTTCAACATATTTGAAATAAGGGAACAGAGTAAAAATAAGAGTATCAAGAAAAAAGTATATCTAATTGTATATATGTAATTTTATATACTACGTATGTATAAGTAGGTGTGTATGTAGTACATACACACCTACTTATACATGTAGTATATAAATTTGGTGTCTTTAATTTTTATAGTACATGATTTCAGCGGGATTTTATTAGTATGATAGTAATAAGCTTTACATATAACGATAATTTAAATGGTTATAAAATTTACCAAAATATGTATTTATTTAGGACATCGTGGTGTAGGGGCACACGTGTGTGACTGTAATCGTGGATCGATCCATACTCGATGAAATGAAATTTTTATTTAATTCAGTTCTGTGTTGGTGACGAGGCGAAGTGCGGCGTTAAATTCTGCCACTCAACATGCAATGCTTCCAGAAATCGGTGAATAAGGGGAACGGAGTGTCTTAATACTAGGTTCCGTCTGCCTACCCTAATGTGGGATACAGTGTAAAGCTAAAAAAAAATAGTGTTTTGATATTTGGTTCTCTCTGCCTATCTTGCTATGTGAGAAAGCTCCGTATTTTTATTTTTATTTTTTTTTTGTATCAATTGATTAATTTATTTGATTTTAAGATATACAGTATAAAAATACTTGTGAAACGCTTTTTTTTTTCAACCAGTGAAAGTTAATATTAACTAAAACATCTTATCTTAAATATAAAATCACAGATATTTGATATCTGCTGAACCATTGAAAATCGCTAAACATACATGGGACTGAAAGGTAAGGTAAAAGTTACGCTAAGGTGTAGGTACTGAGGTCGCCTACCCATAGACCATCGTTGCACCGTCGATGCCAATACATATCCCTACTATCATGATTATATGTATTTCATTTATGCAGTTATACATTATCATATTGATTAAATGAGACATCCTGAAAATATATAGGAATAAAGTTCGTTGTCTTTTGCCGTTGCATTGCCTGTTGACTAACGGAACATAACGCCGTGCTTTTCCTCGTTGCCGGAGCGAGGAGAAATAAAAATATTTTTTTTTTTTTTTAATTTATTACTATCAAATATACATACAAATATAATTTTACAATAATAAGGCACTACAAAAAACCACGAAGGTTTGTCTCGAGTACCATAATTCGTCTAAATTATAAATTTAAATAATATTTCTGTAATAGTTGATTTAAACTCCCCTCAGTAATTTTATTTCGTATTATAGTGTTCAAGTTATTTATTAAGTAAGGAACCATGTATGCCCTGGTGCGCTGACCGTATTTGTTATTAGCTGATAATGAAACTAGTTTATTTTGTGTCATATTGCGTGTTCCAACTTTATGAGAAATTTTATTTGAAAGTTCAAGTCAAAATAATTTTCTTTTAATATAGTAAATTTAATTTTATTATAAATGGGAATAACTTGGCAGTATTTAAAGAGAAAGTTTTCATCAGTAGTCTCTTGCACTTTGATTTTTAAAGGGACGATGTTTTTTAATATTCTAACTTGTAACCGGTATATATGACTCAAGTATGTTTTATCAGTTCTGCCATAACTACTCAGTCCATATGAAATAATTGAATCAGCTAATGCGTTATAAAGCATTATCTTACTCTTATACGTTAAACTACTTTTTATAATGAAAATATTTGCCAAAAATTATCTTAGTTTATCACATACATAATTAATATGCTTATGCCAGTTAAAATTGTGATCAATGGTTAATCCTAAATATTTATGGGATAATACTACTTCAATTGAAGGACAAACGCAGTGATTACTGGGGTTGTGCAAGCAGCTGTGAGTGTGTGCTATAAGATTGCAATTCATATCGCTACCTACTTTAAGGTTTGGTGAATGAATATGTATCAGTTTAGTTTTTTGCGGATTTAATACAAGATGACTATCATGACACCATTTGTTTAACATATCGAAGTCTTCCTGTAATAACGTTATGCCTTCATTCACGTCTTTAGCAGCTACAAGCATACAAGTATCATCAGCGTATTGATAAGTTATACAATTATTAAATAATTTACTCATATTATTTATATAAGCTATAAAGTGCAAAGGCCCCAGGACTGAGCCTTGAGCCGTGCCCCTCCGAGACTTTTATACTTGCGCTAAAACTGTCGCATATTTTTACGCAGTAACTCCTATCTCTGAGGTAATTTTCACACCATTTAAGCAATGGTCCTCGTATTCCCGTGTTTTCTAATCTTTGTACAAGTATGTTGTGGTCCAATGTGTCAAAAGCGCGAGAGAA